>JBCFXI010000150.1:0-275406 GCA_038496175.1 Ampulex compressa
AATTCGCGATCGAATGCGCGTCGTTCGATTCGATCGATCGGAAGGAAGATCGTGCTTGGTAATTCTCGAGTTTGGCTTTTTTCCACGTGGCCTACAAAACGGTCGGCAAAGACTTCGCAAGCTTTAATTGGTCGTCCGATTGTTCTACCATAACATAAATTGTGTCCGAGTGTACAAGGGTACACGTAATCCTACGCTATATCGATAAATAAAATGATATATATTTGACAGCGATCGGTACGTACGAAAAGAAGTAATCGGTAACATCCTTCATCGTTTAAATTTGACTTACGGAAAATCTTGGAAGATGGAAAACCAAGGCATACGATCCATTCAAAAATCCACCCTATCGTAGCTATCGTGATATCGACACTTTCCAAAAGTCCAGCGCATCCGAATTTCCCCGAGTCTTCCTCCACGGTCACCTTTGGCGTGTAAGTAAACCGAGTTTGAAATGAAAAGCGTAGATTGGAGCACACGTAGGGCGCGGAGCTAATGTAAGACAAGGGGCGCCGGGCAAAGAGAAACGAAAACGATCGCATTTCCCGGAATTGGATTTCGTACCGCATGCTCGGGATCCGGAAAGTTAATGCAGGGTGGACCAGCGTTGCGGCGCTGCGGAGGGCGGACAAGTTGGGACTGTGGTTAATTCTACGGTGGACTGCTCGAGAGACCGCTCGACGCGTCGAGACGACGACCTTGTTCGAAGTACGCCGGAAAAAGACCCCCCAAAGGAGGAAATCTTCATTCAAACCTGCACGTTTTTTCCCTTCCTCTTGGCCCCTATCGATCCACGGCTTTTGCACTCCAAATTCATCCTTTTACGAATCAAGCTTGCCCTTTCCCGATCAAATTCGCTTTTCCATCGATCGAACTCGCTCTCTTGGAAATCGAGATTTTTTTTAACGAGGAAGTCCTCTCAAGAATCACGTTTTGCCCGAAGAATATTTTGGTATATTTTTTAAACGCGTACGCCGTATCGTTTGTAGAAAATCATCGGAATATTAACCTCGCATCGGATATTTTTATGTCGTCGGAGAACGCGAATTGCGGAAGGAGAAATTTGAAGTGCGAAAAGGTGAATCCGGAGTGCTAAACCCGTATCCGTCTATTTATCTCCTTGTCTTCCTCATTTTTTCTTCCCGCCTTTCATCTCTTTTTTGCTCCCTCCCCCTCCCATTCTCCCTTTCCCTTCCTCTCTTTTCATCCCTGGAGAAGGTCATACGTGCGCGTCAATGGTTTCCTCGTGGATTTGATTAATACTCAGGCGGACGAAATGGGTTGGAAGCGACGTTTCGAGGGATAAAAAGAAAAATGCGGCAAATCCACGGAAACCTATAAATCTCGGTGTCTATCTGTCCCTCCTCGCATCGCCGGATATGTAGTCTGATTATTTTCGTATCGAGGGTTCGCGCTGGTCAATTTTTCCCGCGGAAAAAGCCTGTCAATTTTGCGAAGGCGGCCTTTTTACGCCCAAAGACCGGTTTACCCTTTTTCTCCCGGTTACGTTTCCGAGTTTAGAGGAATACCATTTGGAACGATGCACCCTCGAAATTATGGTGAAAAAATTATGGATACGTTCACGTTTTTGTTCACGATGATCCTTGTTAAGACCGTGCATAGATTAAAATGATATGAAAAGGCTTAAATAACTATAACGACGTAAAGTTTGTCAAATCTCCTCTACGAACCTTCGGCACGAATGCTAAATCTCGACGTTCCGCTTTCTCGGACAAGAGTTGGCCGTAAATTTCTGCTGACAAATGATGTTTACGATAACGGGGCGGCTGGAACGAAATGTGAAAAGGGTTTCTCGGGTGCAATGGGTTAAGAACCGCGATCGCGTAACCTTCCGGATGAGTGACGTCGGTCGGGCCGGTAAAGGCTGGCCAACAGCTGCACGCGACTCGCTTATGCAACCGTTTGTTTAACGTCGAAAAGTTACGACGTGCTCGATACGCGACTCGTAATGAACCTGCGATACGCGGACGCGAATGCGTCGTTTTGCTTTTTCCTGGCCAGACGAGCACCGATGAATTTCTAATGTTCTCCACTCACCGCCTGGGGTCCTGATATTTTTTCCACGCCCTTTTCTTTACGATCATTCATGTTCACCCACGGTACTATGTACAAAGGAGTAATTAATTTAATTTCAAATTCATAATGTGGAGTCTTTGACGATGCCGCGCACCAAGCGTTCAAATATTAACGTCTAAGAAATAATTAAGCGCGACAAAGTACGGAATATTAAAAATTCAGCGGTACTCGTACTGCTAGAAAAAAGCAAAATTCGTATAACGCCGACGAGCAGGCAGCCTAGAAGGATATATATGGGTACGTGATACGTGAGACTGGAATATTGGAGAGAGAAAAAAACGGACTACAGCTCCGATATTTTAATTGTCGATTAGTCTTAATAATACTTTGAATAACCACGCACAAGGATGTATCGATTTAATTGTGATTCATGATTCGTAGCGACGCAATTTCAATCCACGCATCCAAGTGGAGAATACCGTGCTCGTAAGACGAATGAAGAGCAAAGTCTTTAAATATCGAGTTTTATATTTGCAGTCGATTAACGAGCAGCCACATAAATATATTACACTATGCTACATTATGCTATGGAAATAACAACGTATTTTCTCCTTAATCGTTGAGAGGAACGTAGGTGAAAGGCGTGTTGCGACGTGGCAAAAATGGGTACGCGTATTAAAATTAATCGATTCTACAATATTATAGGATAGACGGATAGCTTTGCTATTAGCCGTACACCGTGATGAAGGCTCGAGACCGGCAATTGCCTCTAACGCGCGATCTATTCTTATTTACAAGGCTCGTCCGCCTAGAACGCCGGTTAATCGAACAGCTGATCGTAATTAACGAGCCTCTTTGCCTCTATGAGAGTTAAGAACCGTGACCGTGTAACCTTATCGGTACTTAGCTTCGAGCAAAGCGCCGGCAGGTTATCTTCGTACCTGAACGTGACTGGCTTCGCTTCTCGAGCGTGGAAAAAGCTCGCGCCGATCGATCGAAGGTCAACTCCTTTGCCGTAAACGTCGAAAAACTCCGGTACTTTGTAATCGTAGCTCACGCTGCCGCCTTAAATATCGAATGCTCCAATTTTTCGAGCGGGGATCGATCCGATCATTCCGCCATTCGTTTTGAGCCCGAAATATAAATATACCTCCGAGCGTATTCCGTAAGAATTTCGATGATCCCGATTCGAGTCCGAATCCCGATCGCGAAACACGCTTTAATAAATATCTTTTCAGCTCGAAAAATAGGACTACCCTTTGGTTCACTCCGTAAAGAGCTTCTACCTCTTGATTTCCTCGATCGTGGATCACGGTTCGAGGCGGATCGCCGATGGCAAGAACGCGAAACGCGGATCACGCACACCGAGGAAATTAACTCGAGGCCATAAATCGAGCTCGCCCTTTAATTTTCTCGTGCGACACGTGGACCAAGAACTTCGTACCGCGGATGCTCGTATTACATTGGTGATTCATCGAACGGGTTGTGCATGGAGATATCGCCTTTTGGTATTCAGCGTGCGTCGCGTACACAAAACGTTGGCGTAACTAGGGAGACGATTAATTCAGGAGGAAATCATAATTAACGGACGACTTTCGCTGGAATAAAACTGAAAAAGGGGAAAGGCCGAGAGAGTCGGACCGACGAGTTTCGCGGCTCTCGGAGAGTAAACCGCCAGAGGTTTTATCTCGCAGCCCTCTACGTGACCAGCTTGGCGTATCGACCTCGGGAGAGCTTGATTACCCGGTTAATAGAGGGAGGGATATTACCGAGGTAATTATGAGCGACGCTGCGACTCTCTTATTATCGAACAGCCGTATCGATTTCCATTCGAAGTATCCGAAGAAAATATCGATCCCCTTGTTTGTCTGGTTCGCGACATCTATTACGGATATTGCCGAGTACACTTCGCTACCTGACATTTATTCGAGCGTTAAGAAGCGCGCATTCCAATTTTTCTTTTCTTTCCGTAAGACGCAAAATCACTTCCGAGTCTAATTCGATCTTCGGAAATATGTAACGAACGAAGAAATACGCTTTGATCGAGCGGTACGTACGGTTCGATTTCTCCTCGTTTTCTCCGACGTCCGAAGAGATTTCCCCGAGTTATCGGAAATTCCAGCGCTCGTGTAGGATGCATTTTCAAATCGAAATTTTTTCGATCCGATCTTCTCAAGGAGAAGGGCATCGGGTCGTGATATCGTAACGAAAAAAATCTCTTGGCGCACGTTTCGACCGTGGAGCTCATCGTCGATCGCGTTCCGAAAGGTTTCTTCTCCCTTTTGAATATAATTTCTTTTAAAAGTTTCCTTCCAAATCCTCTTGCGTAAGATGTTTTTAAATTTGTATCAAAAGGATGTTTCTTACTCGCGAACTCCTCTCGAAAAGATGTTTCCACGCTAGTTTGCGAAAGATGCCTCCAAACGCATATTCGAAGAACGTATCTAAAATTCTCTCCAAGAGATATTTCCAAGAAATCGGTCGAAAGATCTCCTCACTGCGGAAAACCAAAAGCTCTCGTATCCATGGGCGCATAATCGATCAAGACCCGACCGTAAGATCGACGCCGATCTCGAAGATGGAAAGGAAATCTCCTCGAGCGAAACACGGAGAGCAAATTTCACCGGAAATTTCGGGTGCGGTGATTACGCCTTTCATAAGTACAGCGGGGGCGTTTAAACCGTCATCGTGGCCGGCGGGACGATTAATCGAGGGTCTGATCGTAATTAACGGTCCAGGGGCCGAGGCTTATAAAAGTTAAGGACCGTGACCGTGCGACCTTCCCTAAGCACGCCGTCGAGCAAACCGCCGGCAGGGGGAGGGCTTGGCACGAAGCCTTCCGCCACGTGAACAGGGCCGTATTTAGCGCTAAGCTACTACACTCCTAATTTATATCGTTAGAGCCCCGAGAAGGCGGGACCGCGATCCCAATTTTGGAGGTGGAGTTTCGACGAGGCGAGATTCGTTTCGAGAAGCGAGCTCTGACGAGGCAGGACCTAATTTCCATGGTTCGCTTCCGACAAGGCGACGATGTACTCCTAATTTCAAGAGCACGATTTGGACCAGGCAAGAAGACTTCGTCGCCTCTCCATGGGTGTCTAACGCGCGATGAGAGAGCGTCGCGGAAAGTCCAGCCGTGGATAATGGATTAGGAAGGAACGAGCGACGATCGATGGAGAAAGAAAGATTCCGGTTGGCGAAGGGGCGACGAGTAACCGAATTCGATCCTGAAGACTGGCGGTAGGATTTTCGAAGGAGAAGCGGGTGGAAGCGCGGAAGGCCGAGGGGCCGATTCCTGGTTAATTAATAGCGAGTGATTAATCGTCAGAGGCCGAGCTACCCTCGTCAAACGAATCTTCGCGGAGCGGCCCTCCGTGCTCGTACGTGATCTGCAAATAGGAGCGGAGTGCGCCAAGTGCGCGGAGGTGCGGCAAGTTGGCGGGGAGTGGAAAAGAGAGACGCGCCCCTCTCGCCTTTCCTCTTTCGCTCCTCCGATCCTCACAGGAGTTGCGCATCGTACCGCGAACCAACGAAATGTCGAAAGCCGACTTTGACTTTCTGGCCCTCGCCGATGCCGAGAGGCTTAAGCTTTTAATAATAATTTATGGACGAATAATTTTAGACGATCGGTCGACGATTATCGTATTCGAGCAAAGGAGAGGGGTGGCCAAAGCTTACCGCTTGTGAGGCGGATCGGACGAGTCTCCTCTTTCACGACGAAGTTGTGAAACTGGCCGATATCGCGGAGCTCCAATCGTATTTCTCGAACCATCGTGTAATTTTTCGAGAATCCAGCACGCTCGACGAGAATAGAGTTGGACCGCGAATCGCTGATTCTTCGTTTTCGAGAATGAAACGTGCACCACCTACGGTTCGCTCGTATTCCACGCGGTAAATTTTGCGCAAATTTCAATTTTGCTCGACGATACGCTGACCGGAAACTTTGGACACGATGGTACGTTCAAGGCGGACCATTCGATTCGTATCGATCGAGGAAGTCTGGGGAAAGATAATACACCCGTCTCTCGGTTTACTCCGACCGTTCGCCTTGCACCCTTTTTCTTTAATGCGGAAGTAAAACGCGCAAATGAAATGGTGGCATACGAAGCGGAATACAAAAATAGAGCCGATACGAGTTGTACAAATATTTGCTTCAAATATTTGCACCAAAAAGGAAACGATACAAAACCTTCGGTCCGAGCAAAATACATTTTTATCGCCGCTTAAGCGATCAACTTCGCGCACGCCCACGATAAACCAAGAAAATATGGGAATTACGCGATTGATAAATTTATAAAGGATCGCACGGAAAGACCTGGTCGCGCGAGATGCGATCTTGAAAATTGGTACCGCGCGTATAAAATCCGGGCAAATGGAAGGATAATTTGTCGCGCATAAAAAGTGGGGCTCAAATGGAGGGGCGGGCGCGCAGGGAAGATAATGAGAATATATCGGGGGAGGGGCATTCGTATTGTCGAGAGCGGCAACGCAAGCAACGATTTTCGATGGTGGTTAACGCGCGACGTGACCGCGGATATCCGCGCGCTCGCGCTGCTCGTCATTACGCGATAATGCCCATAGAGTATCGGCGATCCGAATGAATATCCGAAAATAGCCTGCGCTACCGTGGCCCAAATAATTACGTGCCCGGCAAGCGGGCCCCATTATGTTCCGCTTATTTCCAGGAAATGCCCCGATTCCATATCGGACTGATATTTTAAAAACCTCCAGGATTTCATTATACGCGCCTCGTTTTTTCGATATCATCCTCCGACATTTTAGTTGGAACAAAGGAATAGGCAACCGTTTGTGCAATTCCTCTTTCTTTATACACTTTATAAATATGCTTTATTCGAATCTAAAAAAGATTCGAACTTTACATTTTGCGATCCACTCCGCTGGGCTATCTTTGAAAACGTTCACCGATCCGCAATTTCCGGTTTTTTTTTTTTTTGGGCGAGTACCCTGATATTCCTTCGTCCGTCGTCGCCCACTTTTTTCTTCTCCTTTAGAACGCACGGTGCCATCCTTTTTTTGCGTTCTATACTTTATCGTCGACGATAAAGGAAAGATGTTATAAGCGAAGGAAAAAAATATCTAGCGTCGATGGTGAGGCATTATTTTAGGGTAATCGTGTTATTTACAAACGTCTCCGCGGCGGAGCGTTAAGGGTTAATATTTTCACGCGTATCATCCTTAAATATTTTCCTCGCCAAATGGAAAGACTCGACGCGAAGTAAATTTTGATTGAAAAACGTCATATACGTTTTGCCAATCACCGAATATGTTTCAACATATTTGAAAGGCGACGCGTTTGACGATCGGCCGAAAGTCGGCGTTCTCGCATTACCTGCATTCCGCTTACGCGTTGGAAATTCCCTCGATTCGGCACTAACGGAGTATCCAAAAAAGCTCTATAATTTACGCAGCCCTGGAAAGCCGTCGAATCCGAAAGTTCGCTCAAACTTTAGCCGTACGTAGCCCCTATCACCGCGGGCCAAAATTCTGCCAAAGCAAATCCACTCTCGCCGCTTCCGGCCATCTCCTCCTGCTCGACATCCTCGTTCAACCAACCCCTCTCTTCCTCCCTCTCCCTCTCCCTCTCCCCCCGCTAACCCTTTGAGCCTGGACTCCCGCGATAGCTTCTCAGGCGCAGGAGATACGCGTAAAGACGCTTATCGGTCCGCGTCCTCCTCCTACACCGCCCGCAATGCTCAACCCCCCGTAATCGACGTTTCTTTCGGGTTTCGACGCTCCGATTGTACTTTAAACTCCTACCCATTTCACGCAGTCTTACAAACTCGACGCTTTATCGAGCGGTAGCCGATCGGGGTAAGATTCTTGCCGCCGCCGCTCAGCGATCGTGACGTCGATCGGTACTTTGCCTACGCCTACCAACCGATATCCCAATAATCGGCTGCCATGAGAATCGAGAATCTTCGTCATCCGCCATATCCAATATCTGCGGCCGAACGAATCGTAGGAAGTGCGTGGAACGTTGAACCGCTACCGGAGGGATTAAGCGCTAAGGCCGAGAAATGGGAAGGATGTCGAATATAAGTAAAGAATCGACGCGCCACCAGCGAGCCTTTGCTCTTCCAAAATCCTCGATCCGCGAACAAACGAGCGAAATTTCCACGCGTGCCGTAGCCTTGCTTGGCCGACAAATTTCTCGAGCCCGGCACCAGCAAGATTTCCGGTTGGTCACACAAAAGGTGCGCCGATAAAGGGCGCCCGAGCAGCGCACCTATCATCCCCTGAAATATGGCTCGGCCGAGCCGGTGGGAGTGGTAGCGGGTCCTGGCAGAGGGGAGGAGGGCCGGGGGAGGGGCGACGCGCTGCGACGAGGTTAAACACTCGTGATTTATGTAAGAAGGTCGTCGCACTCGGGGATGCGTCCGGGTCCAGAGTGGAGGGCGAAGTGCGGGGTGTGTGGGCGAGCTTGGGGAGGGCCGGAGGGGGTGGCGGAGTGACGGTGTGTCAGGCAAAGATATGGGAATTTTGCGGCATTAGAGAGTGGCTTTAAGAGGCGACGTCGCCTAAGACTTCCGAGCAATTTTCGCGCAATCTTCGGAGACTGCGCGAACACGACTACCGCCGGATTTACCTTCTGGACGCCCTTCCGCACGCTCCTCGACTCCTTCGCGAAGCTCGCCCCGATTCTTGCAAGGTGAGGAACGAAGGCACTGGAAAGTACTCGATAGAAAAATTTGTTTTTCCTCGTTCGACGCATTGCTTACGGGGATTGACGAAAACGTAAAGGTTATCGCATTGATGTACACCCGCTACGATCGAACGAGCGTCGATTCAAACGGGCTTTAATTTCCACGTTTTCCAAAAATGTTCGCTCGTCTCGAAAAATTTGACCGGCAACTTCATTTTTCGTAGGTTGTGAATAATGACGCTCGAGCGAATGGTAGTGATACGTTTAAACTAAGAGTTTGCTTTCGAGTTGTTTCGCGTTGTCGCCCAACGTTTTGTTGCTACCGATGCACCAACGCCAATGGAGATGGATCCTCCAAGTGCATAGCTAAAAATAGCGAGTAACGTTGAGAATTTATACGCGAGTTGCCCCACTTTAATTTGCCAGGCAACGCGTCTGTCGCGCGTCTCAATTTTGATATAGACCCGTACGTCCTTCCGCGAAGATGATAAACGATTCCAGAACGTGAGCGTCGCATCCACGTTTGTCGCGTCACGCTTTTTTTTCGAGAACGATCTATTTATATTTTCCGCATCCGCGAATACCGGACAGGATGGAGATATTAATACCATAATCTCCCTCCCGGTAAATTCACATCCCATTGATGTCGAATTAAAAATAAAAACCTACCCGGAAAAAAGAGCTCGCTAAACGGATCCACGCTCGGAGGGTGTATAACCTTTCTCCTACATCTCCGAACCGTAGCATTTTTCGATTATCTTCGCGCACAAATAAAACTCCAAGAAAAATGACGCTTCCGACTCTGGTTCAATTACATTAACGGTTAACGCGCGGTAAGAAAAAGGCCAAAAGATAGAGATAACCGATAGGGATTCGCGGTAAAATCGAATTCAGAAGCGAGGCGGCGGCGGGGGCCTGAATCGGTGCATCGGCGAAATAGAAATTTAAAATCGAGTCTCCGCCGAACGTATCGACCCGTAGCGAACGCCCGCGCCTCTCCCTCAATCTCTCACACGCACGCTCTCTCTCTCTCTCTCTCTCTCTCTCTCTCTCTCTCTCTCTCTCTCTCCCCCTCTCTTCTCCATCTTCCTCTCTTCCTCTCTGTATCACCGCGGTAGACATTTATTTCACGAGGCTTTACGGATTTGACGGATTAGACCGGAACTTCTCGTAGCCAGTACCGCGAGGATATTAATGCACGATGGCAGGAACGACGTGCGGGTGGTGGAGGTTGGGGGCAAGGGAAAGGATGGGGGGGGGGGGGTCTAGGTGTTCGAAGTAAAAAAAGGGGCGAGATGGAGGAGGCCGGGCGCCAGGAGGGGCGCGAGAGAGGGTGTTAGGAAGAGGCAATAGAAAGGGGGAGGAGGTTGAGCGTAAAAATTGCGGATAGATAAGGGTGCTAAGGGCGCCATTCGTCTACCTCGCGGCTGACAGCCACGATAAAGTTTCTTTCACACCGAACTCTCCCACTGGCTTAACGCGCTTCTTCGAGGACGATCCACGACCCTGAGACTCGTGCGTCAAGAAGACGGATATCGCGAAAAACCGCCTTCAAATTCCGTGCTTTGGCTTTCCGGGACGATCCGCCTTAGGCCGTGCCTCCTCCGCAACCCGGCAGCAACCCCGATCGTGCCTCTCGATATCGATCGCTACTTTCTTCGACTCCCTTACGAAACAAAGTCGTCTCTTTAATCGCGCCGCTACTGTATCGTCAAAATCAAGCCGATCGCTCGAAGAAGGTAGATCGATCTCTATTTTAATCGCGTACTCGTCGCGACTCGTGCATCTTTCTCTATACATCGTATAAATGTATAAAGAGATTTCTCTGCGCGTCGCGCAAAAAGACGAGGAGTCTTTGATTCTCGCTGTTCATCCGCTTAAACGCAATTTCCCGATCGATCCGACGGCCTTTCGCACTTCTCCCGCGCTACTTTTTCCATTCTGCGCGAAAAATGCGTTACGAACTCGAACGATTACGAACGTCCGGTCAAACATTTACCCGCTTTACTTCTCGTCGTCGACGCTCGGCGAAACTAAATTCCACGCTCCGGAAGCGGTGGGGGCTTCGAGTATCCACAGGTTGGCCGTATCGACGCACCGACATTTTTTTATGGCGTTTACCTTTATTTATTATCGGCCGGCTACGCCGCGCAGCCATCAATTCGGATTAGCGCGGGCTCAACGGGAATTTTGCGAACCACGCTCACCTTTTTCCGCCGATATAGATTTACGTCTCCTCCTGGCAAAACGGGGCGGCATCGATCGAGCCGAAAAACTGCCGAGGAAAAAATCTTTTCCTCGCAAGAGAAGCGCGAAAAGACGCGGCCCCGACGATCGATCTTCGGAGCTGTTTAGCGCGACCATCGCTTCCGGCTTTTTCCTCCTTCGCGCTCACTCGCGAGATACGAAGCGTCGTACTTCGAGCGGAACAATAACGCGAGAGTGATAAACTCGGAATCGGTTTAAAACGCTCTCTCCGCGCCTTATTCGGATCTTTCGATATCATTCCGTTCTTTAATCGGTATACCTTGTATTCGTTTAACGTATCGACGTTTCGTTACGAACGCAGATCGGTACAATTCTCGCAACTTGTATTACGTGCTGCCGCTTTTATTACGAATACCGGCGATCTGTTCGTTATATCGCAAAAAAAAAAAACGTGTGAAAATACTGAGCCAATAAATATCAGCCCCAGGTATGGTCGGTGAATCGTTAACCGCGTTTGATCCCCGGCGAGTGATTCGGCGCGTTCCGCCTCCATACGAAAATCAATTAGCGCGAAGTTTTCCCCGGATGAGTGGCGTGCGAGGGGAAAGGGGGGCAAAGCCCGATGAAAGATCGTTAGCGGAGTATCCGACGATGGTAGTGCCGGTGGGCATCCATCTTATTCCTCTCGAGCCGGCTCGGATAATTTTCAGCTTCCCATTCTCATCGAGTAATTCCGATATAATTAGGTACCGCGAAGAACGACTCAGCCGTGAGCCGCATCCTTCCAGAGGCCTTTGCGCGGTTTTAATTGGCCGGTAGGAAAGGATTGCACCGTTAGCGGAGATCAACCGGCACCGGTGAAAAAGAAACTTATCGCCCTCTCCTCTCGACGTGGAACCAAACGGCGAGATATTCGACGACACGAGCACCGATAACCGTGCATCTTATTTCCCTCGGGCCGGCAGAAATTATTTTTTGCCTCTCACTGCTCGCCGAATAATTCTGACATAATTAGGCGCGGCGAAAAATAATTCAGCCGTGTATCGCATTTTCCCCGGGACTTTCGAGCGGTTTTAATTAGCCGGTAGGCAAGGATCGCGCGGCCCGCGGAGATGCATAAGCACCGGCGGAAAGATGTTTGTAGGTGTCCCAGCTTCCGAGCGGAGAGGAACGGCGAAACATGCGACGACGGTAGCACCGATTGGACGTTCGCGTTAATCCTTTCGAGCGAGCGTGGATAATTTTCTGCTTTCCACTTGCATCGAGCGACTCGGATATAATTAGGCGTCGCAAAGGAGAGCTCACTCGTGCGACGTGCCATTGCTAGGGATTTTACAGGGTTTCAATTAGCCTTTATGGAAAAGTAGCGCCGCCAGTAGAGACGCGTAAGGACCGATGGAACGGAAACTCGCTCCTTTCGAGCAGAAACGAATTGCCGTAACAAAGGCGCGTATCCAAAAGTTTTCCTCCATTTCTAATCCGAGATAAAGGCATTAGGTAGATTCAATTTCAACGAATTCGAACCATGCCGAAAATTCGCGGGTTATTTATCGGCCGTACGAGCGCCCTCTACGCGTTTTGATAAATCGAAAGAAAGCATCTTGCGGATGCAATGTCAAAATGCTCAACGGGATAGACGCCCCTCGCTTCGCAGAGATAGAGGGGAAAAATCTACTTGGCAAATGTTTAAACGCGAATACGTCCCACGGAATCGGTACGCCGCACAAAGGGAAATATTGGGAGATTCCCGATGAAAACTCATAATAAGAATCTGCGAAATTGAATTAGAGACGTGCGCTTCTACAACGATCGAAATATCCGTACATCTATAGGATACAATTGCGCTTCTATACGACACAATATCCGCATACTTCGTAAGTGTACGATTCGTTTAAAGTTGCATCCTGCAACCGTAACGAAATATGAAAATACGAAGCAAAACGAATAATACGAAGTTCCGACTACGTAGCTTTACTCGACTCTCGAGTTGACTCGACGATTCGTTAAACGCAAAATACTTTTGAGGCTTTGGAGCTAGGCGTATAAACGTAATTAAAAATCCAAAGAGAAATAATAATAAAGGGAAAAACGAGCACGGAATAGCGTGCGCTTTCTTTCGGGAATTATTGGATGTTTAAAGGAATGGTGGCAAGGGGAGGAAGCGGACGAAAGAAAACGAAAAGCCGCAGGATCGTTACAGGCAGGATTACGGCCGTAGAATTTATCCTAGAACGAGGCAATTTATATTTACGTGTTCTCGTTGGGGATTGGAGGGTACACGATTTACTTGACATTTTTCTGCCGTTTCTCTTTTCGCACCGTCGCGCCCTTTTCGTTCTTCGGTTTCTCGGCTTTGTCCCTCCGTTTAACGTCATACCTTGCTGAACAACCGAACGCCATACGGTTCATGGTGAAATGCGAAAAAAATCTCTGTCGGAGGTACGATAGCGATTAACGATAAAAAAAAATGCATCTAATCATCCGATGCGACCAATACGAGCGACGTCCGGATTCGCGGCTCTGAATGAAATTTCATTTAATGCTTAATTAAAGCTTGATTAACGTTGCTTTAACCCCATTCAGCTATTCATTTTAATACCGATGTAATTATCTCCTTCTCCGCTCAAAATTTTTACGAATAGAAAACAACTTTGAAACTTTTTTCGCGTTGAATCCCGCAAATATCTCGAATGCGAACGCTATTTATTTTCTATTCGAATCGTAATGAGTAAAGGAAAAATAAGAAGTAAATTGAAGTGGCGATTCTAAAATCACGAGTAAATGAAGGAAGAAAAATATTGGCTCTATCGCGTTGCAAAGGATATTCTTCAACCGGTAGTCGAGAGCTCTCGTCGTACCTTTACTCGACTATTCCATTACACGATTTAGAGATATCAAATTTGCTTACGAAGAAGCAGCTGCGGATGTTGCGCCGATAAAAAATTGTAATTTAAGAATATTAGCTTTAATAACCAAAATACTACCTACGTCGGCCCTTATTTCTGGCTGGCGCCGATCCGCGAAATATTTCTCGTATTTTCGGCAGGCCGCCGGTGTTGAAAGGTCGAAGACCACCGACATAACGAATCGTTCATGGTCCGGGGAGCTCGGATCTCGAAGTTTCATCGAAGATAATGACGACAGGGCGGCGCTCCCGCGATTTCCTAATAGGAACATTCGTTATCGTCGATGAATTATGCAATTACCCGCCTTCCTCTCCCAGAGTTTTGCCACCCTTTTCAGCCACTTCGGCCAGGGTATTTCGAGGACGAGCGAGGGGAGGGGCGAGTCTTCGGAGCCGATTCTCAAAGGACCGCACTGGAGGAAATGTATTCTCCGTCGGTGGCAATTTATCGAAATGCCGAAAGATCCGAGATTCTCCGAGGACTTGGGAACGCGCGGAACATTTCTTGACCGGCGCACGGTTGTGAAAGCGTCGATCCAGGATCGACAAAATCGTCGTTGAGCGAGCCACGATCTCTGGATACTCAATCGGTGCGATTATAACATTTCATATAATCGTTTACTCACCTTGCATTTTACCATGCGCAAAATTCGGAAATTACTCATTAGCGTATATTGAAATTTTAGAGCGTTTCATTACTCGTCAACGCGTACGGACGAACGAAAATGAATATACTTATCGTAATTGTTAGGAGGTACGTTTAAATACATTTTTTCGAAATGTATTTTGAAGCGATAGAAAAAAATTAGATTTATCCGACTACGATTATAATGTTTACCACTGTGCGGCGATGAATCGTGCCGAAAATTTGAGGCAGCCACAGAGAGAATTGATGAATCCATCTCTGATCATGAGTCTACCGGTCTTGCGGGGTCCGAACGATAAGAACGCCGTGTACCAACGAGATCGCGATAAGGCGAGACAAAGCTGTAGAGTGTGGTAAAAAAGGGCGAGAGAAGATAATCGAGTGCCGGAAATACTCGTTTCCCGATGAACTCTTTGTGGAGCCAGGATATTGGATGATCGCTGCGCGAGGGAATTCGCAAACCCGTTAGAGCGCTCAAAATACATCCGTTTTTTCTTCCCGGTAAACATTAGCAGGAGCAACGAAAAAGGAAAAGAATTTTTTCTTTCGGCGCGGATCGATACGAGAACCCACTTTGCGAGACGGCTTTTGATTTGAGAAAAATCCTGCAAGATAGATCCATATAAAGCTATCGAGCGTGGCGAAGAAAAGGACGAGGGAAGATAATCGAATCGAGGAAAATACTCGCCCCTCGGGGAATTCTTTGATGCTCGGAAGATTGGCCGCTCCTCGCATTAATTTATATCAACTTCTGCTTCTAATACCATTTCTTTCTTCCACGCTTTTCGCCGCGTTGATCGCGTATATGTACGAAACCACGCGTAGCGACACGTATCGAAAAAAGCGTACCGCTCGTAAATCATTTAAAATATTTCCCTCTCCAACACCGTTTGTCGTGGAAAAGAAAGATATTACGAGGCGAACTAAGGGTTAATCGTAGAAGCCGCCGCGTAAGCTGTCCCCTTTTCTCTCTCCAAAACCCAGCTCTATCTCCAAGGTTCTTATTATATCGCGGATCGTACTTTCCGTGATTCGAATCTATCGTAGGAACGATCGTAATTGTCTTCTTCCGCGGATTAGGAAGCGAGCTGAAATAGACGCTGCGCGTGAGACGGAGAAAGAGATAGTGGAAGTGGAAGTGGAAGTGCAAGTGGAAGTGGTAGTGGAAGTGGTAGTGGAAGTGGAAGTGGAAGTGGAAGTGGAAGTGGAAGTGGAAGTGGAAGTGGAAGTGGAAGTGCAAGTGGAAGTGGCAGGGAAAGGGGCGTCGGGGAGGGTGTGTGTGAAAGATGGGGTTTCGATAATCGAACGGTGAACCGGATCAATTAAAGCCCCCGGGGTGGGCATTAATTATTGAAGGTGTCGTCGACAGTTTCCTATCGCACGTGCAATCGAAGTGCAATATTCAGGGCGAATTCTGGATTTTCGCCCACGGCACCGTTTCCTTCCCCTTTTCTTCTTCTTCCTTTTCCTTTTATCTTCCCCCTCTTCCTCGTCCTCTCGCTTCTCGCTTCTCGCTTCCATTCCCCGCGTTCTCGACCGCCAGATTGAAATAACATTCATTAGCCTCGACTCCCGAATCTCGATGCGCTGGTAAGATACTCGTGATTGGAAGTAAAACGTCGAACGCGTTGCTTATAAATTTTGACCGTTACAACGTCCAGATTTAAAAAGCGCAAAGTAATCTGCACTATATATACACTCGTGGCACGGTTTCCACGATTTTAGGAGTTTCCGATAACGAAAATCGACACGTTTCGTTACTCTCCTATTCTTAAAAGGAGCGAATATAAACCGTAATTTTTTATGACCAACCGATCGCGCGCATCGCGTTTGATTAACGGACGATACTGTAGAAATGTCGAGAAACATCGAGTACAATGCGACGTTAAAGCTATTTACGTTTACTCTTCACTTTGTCCCCGATCGCTATCGAATTATGGTCTCTGGATGTATTTCCACAATTTTTACGAGTTATCCAACGATCATGAAAGTTCCGCAATTCGCGAATGCAGAATAAATATCATTGCGGATCAATAATAATATGATCGACAATGAAACTTCCACTATCGTTTCATACTTTTGCATTGATTTTAATCAACAGGATTATACACGTTCGGAAAAACATAAGAACGAATCTGACGCGCACCTCATCCAAGGTGGTCTCGTTAAAAAGTTACGAGAATAAAGATGAACGGTTTGCATCTTTTACCAAACTCATTACGGAAGTTGAAGTTGTGTTTACTGGTTTCGAATAATTTTATATCGGTAATACAACTCGATGTAATTGGACAGCGGTACGAGAAGCAAAAGCGGGACGATATTTCAATTCTAACAAGAGCCGTAATTGGTTCCCCGCCGACGTATCGAACCAATTTCTACATCTAATACGTACATTTTTTATTCGTCGAAGAATGCCGGGCAAGATAAAAAAATGTTTACCGTCGGAAAATGACGGACCGATTGATTTTTTAGGTCTCCACATTTTTTTCAAGCGATACGTTTTCGACCGGTATTTCGACCGCTTTCGGAATTCTAATGTTAAGCCACGCTGCAGCCCATTGGCCCCGCTCTAACGTGCGGCGAGCCGAAAGCAGAACCCACGAATTATACATAAATGCGGGTTAATTTACATCGGGTTGAATCTTGCATACGTAGATCGTACGTACGTTATATTAAAATTAGAAGGAAAACTGGTGGCAATGCTCGGCTCTCGCAAAAGCCACTTTCGCTCGGTAATCTGCTTTGCGCCGCTTCTGTGTCCTACTCGGAATATCATTATTACGTACCGTCGCAATCCCTTTTGTCATTACGTCTCCTCACGTCGTCGACCATCCATTGCACGCACGCCACTATCTTCTCCGCTTGCCTCTCCGCCGATTTAACCGGATTTCCTTTAAGCTTATTCGCTCATGCTCGCCCTTTTGCTCCGTCGATCGGTCATTTTCCTTCGACGATCGTCGTAACGTACGATGCACCGCGCATTAGTCGTGTATTTTTGCCGTATGGAATTAACGCGATACCTTTACGCCATCAAAGCTCGGAGACTCTTTCGTTTCGAGACGGATCGAAAAAGAAATGATTTTATCCACGTAAACATACAAACGACACACCAACGCATCGATTCTTTTCACTTTCTCGGATCTTATTACTCGCATCTACTTTATTGAATTGATTATTGAAAAAAATATATCGATACGCAGAAGGTAGATGTAAATACGTAAGAGATATCGCGAAGTACGGGAGAAAAACGCACAAACGGGTGTTCGCGGTGAGCCTGGCAGGGCTGTAGGCGGATGCTAAAAGCGCTGGCTGGGGGAGGGTTAAATTGGAATCTATCGAGAGAACTCGATATCCCCTTGGTCACGGCCGAGCGGTGCGTCATTTCGAAAACATTCGACAGCGCGAGTTTCCTTCAAAGTTCGCGAAAGGACGGCTGCCGTTCGTTTTACGTACGTGGGGTCGAGAGGAGGAGGAGGAGGAGGAGGCGGAGGAAAGTGGCAAGAAAGTGGAGCGTGGGGAGGCTATTTCCGGTCGAAGGGCTCGTCGACTATCGGCGGGCGTCGAGCGGCGCGGCGGAAAGTACGAAATGGCCGACTTAAGGAAGTTTTACTGCGAGACAAACCGGAAGTGATTCGGCACCGACCGAAAGCCCTTCTTCCTCGCACGGAGGAAACTTTCTTCCGTTTGGCCTCTTCGTTTCTTTTCTTCCGGATTACGGCCACGGACGAACATCCATTCTCGTTTAACGCCTTTATTTACCGAGCCGGGAGGAGGGGCCGCGAAGCTTTTTCCTCCCTCCCCCGCCTCCTTCTCGCCCGCTCTCTTCTCTCCTCGCTCTCCCTCTTCCTCCTTGGCAACGCGCGGATCTCGATTATCGGCCCGACGCTATGGCTCGATGGGAATGAAAATCGATAACCCGTATCGATCGCAAACCGGCTCTAAACGTCAAGCGCAAAATTTTACGACGCAAACCCTCTTCCATACTTCTACGCTCGTCGAAGGCTGTCGAATCGAGAATTAAAAACGCGGGAAATGTACCGTGCATCGTTTCGAGATCTATTTTAAACGCATTATGATATTATGAAAAGGTAACCCACCTCGGCGTATATACGATAAAAATATCGAGTTACTCGTGTCGTTCTTACGATTCTCCGGACGAGCGCGTGGTTCGTGGAAGGTATCGATTATTGATATCTAAAATAATATAACGAAAAATCGTACTCCTATAAAACTCGGATTTCGTTCGAATTTTTTTTCGCTCGAACCAAAGCTAATATCGAATAAACGAACGAAATATCATCGACAAAGTTCCGCTCGAACGTTTAACCTTTCGGTATACCGCGAGCCCGCGTTACGTTCGGCCCGATATTCCTCTCGCATTCGCTATAATTTGTACAAGCGGATAACGTTTTAGGCGAATAATTCTCAAAACCCGAAAACTCGAGTAACGAGTTGCCAAGGTGATTATCCATGACCAGCCCGTATAATGGCGCTTCGAAATTAATTCGATGCGAATGGCGTTGGTCTTGCGAGGAAAATCCGGGTGAATGGAGGCGCGTGCAAAAGTTCGGCAAACACCGACGAATCCACGCCCCGTCGAATTCGCGGATGATGCCGAGGGTACGCGCCTTGCCTCGCTTTACAAGCCGCTCCGACAAACGAATAACTTTGCCGTGAATTCGCAATATCCATTCGGGATTTCTATTTACCGCGGGCCCGTTTTGTTTCGCACCTACTACTCGCGCCCCTCGAACGCCCCTCCGTCCTTCACCCGCTGCCTTCCCGCCAACGCTACAACCTCCGATCCCGGCGATTATATGCTAAAAGCAAACCAACCTCCAATGCCCCACGAGAAATATCCTAAAAGAGAGAATGGCGATGTTTCGGGGAGAAAGAGAAGTTTTTAGGATCAAAAATAGGCAGCGGCAGAATGGCCGATAAGAATCGTTTCGAGAGGTTATCGAGTAGCGCCTAATGGAGAATGAACCGCTGCTTCGGCCATTCCTACGATTTATACCCAAATTCGCCATTTCGATACGTTGAACGGTTCCGAGAGGCACGTCTTTTCTTAAACGCGAAGTTACGATAGATCGGCAAACGTTAATACCTTAAATTTGATCGTTATATTCTTAAATACGCCGTTACGAAAAATGCTTGAAGTAGGCATTAACGCGCGTATCGCCTCGGCGCTCCGGATGATCGCGCGTCATAATACCAGGGAAGCGTGCGCGTAGTGGGGAGAGGAAAAATAAGCGTGGGATTTGAGCGAAGCCAGGATCGGCGCTCGATCGGCGCGCGGGGATCGGCGGCGGCTTTATTGGCCGAGATCCACGAGGGAGCACTCGCGGTGGATCGCACCCCGAGGAGCTCGTACGTTAACCCTTTCTCCTCTCCCAACCGCCCTGGCCTTCCGCGCTCTCGCCGCCCGCACGCATTTTTTCCCCCGGTGCGCGCATTTTTTCGAGTCCAAGTGCGCCGTTTTTTTGGCCCTCCTATTATTCTTTCCGCCGGCGCCGTCGCTTTTTCCTCCCTTTCTCTCCGCCTGTCCTCCCGGAAAATCTATAAATCTAGCCCGCTGGCCGGCGTACGTCAGGACCATTCGTCAGTGGGCAGATTGCAGGAGGGTGGCGCGAACGATGCTCGAAGGGTGGCCCTCGCCGGTGTCGCGGTTCAAACTGCGCCTGCTAAAACGGACCTCCGATTTTGCGATTGCCCCCCCCTTTTTTTTCTTTTTTTCCGAGTTTTATCTATCCACCGATTTTTAGTACCGGGTGCTAAGGTCGCTTGGCTCTGGAATTACTCGTAAAATGGTACGCGCGTGGCGGGAAATTTATATCGCGGAAAAAGATTGACGCGTTGATTGGAATTTGAGGATAACGGGAACGATGGTCGGGAGGTGGTTCTCGTTCAGTTTGGTAATTTAAAATGCTTTATTTAAAATTCATCGACGTTTTTGTCGGAAAGCGTTCGCTTTCACCGCGGGGAACGTGTATTTATGTTCTGCGAAGAAACGAAACGATTTCTCCTATACGTATTCGTCGGATCGTACTCGATCGTCGAGACAACCGCGATGCGTTCTCGATGTTCGGCCACTTGCGTCCGGATCGTTCCGCGTTCTTCTTCTTTGATCGACCGTTGCCAAGGACCGCTAATCGAAATGCGAATGTAATCCCGTATTTTGCCGCGCGACGGGATTTTCTGAGGGACGAAAACTCCGTCCAAGGGGCGACGGTGCCGATAAAGGGCGGGTTTTGATGGAGGTTTTCGGTGCGCCAACTTTTGATGTCCCCGAGGAACGGTCGATCTTCGTCTACGTCAGAGGACCCGCTCGAAGGACGCTCGACATCCTTTTTGTCTTTCGAGCCTATCTCTCCTCCAGGCGGGATGTCGGGACGCTCGATACATCGTTAACCCTCCATAACGCACCCTGACATTTGGCTAATATCACGTTTACGCGCGTCAAGACGAATCTGCAGTAGTTTCCTCCCGAATTCTGAGAAATCGAGGGGTTATATTTATCGTTAACCGGCGCCTGTCCTTTATCCAGATATAATTCGAATATATAATATAATTCGATACATCGTTAATCCTCCATGACGTACGGTGACTTTTGACCAATATCGCACTTAAGCGCCTCGAGCTAAATCCGGCCCTCGTTTCCTTCCAGGTCTATAGATTTCTGCAAAATCGGAGATTATATTTATGATTAATCAGTCTATCCTTTAGCTCGGCGGAATATAACTCGATACATCGTTAAACCTCGGTAATGCACGGTGACTTTTAGCCGATATCGCGCAGAAGCGCTTCGAGCTAAATCGAGCCGTCGTTTCCTTCCAGATCCGTAGATTCCTGGAAATTCAGAGATTACAATTATTATTGGTTGGAGTCTATCTTTTAGCTCGGCGGAATATAACTCGATACGTGGTTAACGCTGCATGATGCACGGTGACTTTTAGCCTGTATCGCGCTTAGCGCCTCGAGCCAAATTCGATCGTAGGTTCCTTCCAGATCTGTGGATCCTGGACAATCGAAATACCTTACGTATTGGTTACCCACGGATCTCGCCCGATGCGGGCTTCATCGCGGAATGATCTACGTCTTCTAATTCGATTAAACCACACATCTTCTACGACAAGTACAATTTCGACGAAACACCAGACCTAATGGCAAATCGACATCTATCTTCCAAGTATAAAGAATGCCGAACCTAAAACGGTCCACATCATAGCGTCGGCTTAATTTATACGATAAACGAGCCGAGGATCTCATTACTGCAGAATGCTAATCAATGTTTAATCCAACGATTGCCAACGCGTTTAGTTGAACCAACAAATGCCTTCGAACCCCTTACGAATTTAGAAGCGGGACGAGATTCCCTTCGGTATTCTCTCCTCACACGAGGAATCATTATCTCTTTCATCCCATTCAGCGTCATCCTTCCGATCTTCATAGCCGTCCTGTTCGTCCTGTTGCAGACTGGTCTCTTCCCCGGCGAGGCAAACCGAGGGGGCCAGCAGCAGTAGCGGATCCACGCAGCACGGCGCGACGTTCGCCGTGAGGGTCGGCACGATCGACGGCGTGGTGACGCATCACCTGCGGGCCGAGACCAGGAGGGACCTGGCCGCCTGGGCGAGGGCGATCGTCCAGGGCTGCCACGCAGCCGCGCACTCCCTGCGCGAATACACCGTTCGTAAGTATCGCGCGATGTCTTGCTTGTATTCCGCGACGTGTACCTGGTCAAACGTCTGGAACGAGTTGTAAAAAACCCTCGACGTCTGTATCGAGGAAAGCGGATCCTCATCCCTGCAGTGGTACTCCTCGCGAATGCGGCGCGAGAGAGAACGTGGATGACGTTGATCGTCCACTCTCAAAGCAGAAACTTGAGTGAACGTACGAGTTTTTAAAAGATTTTGTACGGATCATCGTCTACGTAATTTCCGTTAATTCCATTCCTCTATACGCAACTGGCTCGTAAAATACCTTTTGCGACGATCGGTATCGGTGATATTGGCGACAAAAACCGACGACTACGGGGATGGCTTTTGCCACCCATGCCACCGTTCGAGGGTTAAAAAATTAATATTCGCACGGTCAGAGGGATATAACGATGCTCGAAAAACAGGTGATAATTAATTCTGCAAAAAGAAAGTATTCGGCGAATCGACCACGAAGAATATCAAAAATTCATCAGTTTCATCGCATTTCATCCAGTCACCAGGCTACGCTTTGTTGCAATTATCGTGAATGAGTTTCAGCGTTAACGCCAAAGGCGTAGTCCGTAATCATCGCCTCCGAATCACGACGCAACCGTAGAAAATCCCAGAAGAGCATTATGCAATCTCCCACCTTTTTACGATCTACGACGGTGCATACGCTTTGCTATCCGCGAGAAATGCTCCTTTGCGGGGCGGCGGAAGGCCGATACGCGATGCGCGGCTGAGCATCGTTATCGCCTTTCCCCGAGGGATAAATTCCGCACGTCGATACGCGAGTAATGCCGTCGCGGGTGCTCGATAACGTTTCCTACCAGCCGAAAGATCCCCGCCGTCGCTATGCAAATACCGCCGATATCCCCTTGGGATCAATCGGGAGGAATAAGCGGAGAAAAAACGTACGTCCTCTGGTCACGAGGATCGGGACACCTGCCGACCTCGTGCGGAAAATATTGCCCCGGATTAAAATAACCTTCCCCGACTTTTCATAACGTTGAGTTGGCAGAAATATATTAGGCTTTCCCCAAAGCGTCTTCCGCTACCCGCACCTTGCTGCTTTGTCCGACGATGTTCATAACGATACGCAGCGTGATCTGCCAAATATCGTAGTCTTTCTCTTTGGTCTTGGCCCTCTAGCCGTATTCGTAATTCGATAAATTCGACAAGGGTCGTTCGATAAAATGATATGAAAGGAGAAACGTTGCGTATCTAATATTTCATTATAAAGGGAAAGAAATTTTTGGGACGAGCCGATGCATCGATGCGTACGTGCATCTGTCGTTCACGTACCATTATAATTCTATCATCGAATCGGTGACGAGACGAGTAATACTTTGATATACGGTGAGAATTAGACGAGTAGAGAAGGAAGACGAGTAGGAAAAAGACCGAAGAAATATTTATATACCCGTTTGCATATTCATTGCATTTGCTTCGTCCGAAACGTGAACCGTGTTTATACGAAGCGTCGAGTAAAAATATAAAGCAAAGTTTGAAAGGTATCGAATAAAAACATCCGAGAATACCGGTTGCGATTTCCACCTAACGGGGTTATTTACGGTGTGCACGGATTTAAAGAACAACGCGTACGAAAAGTTGAAGGGCGAAAGCGAGATAACGATAAAAGCCGTAAGAGCGTCCCAAGAATTTGTCGAGATTACTTCTTCAAAGGTAACGATCTCCAAAAAACGATGTCCCAATGATTTTCCACACTCCCTTCTGCGAAGATAATAATCTTTTAAGGCCGCAAGAATGTCCCGATGACTTTTCCCTTCTTCGTCCACCGGTGCCTCGATACTTATTGGACCAGACTTATATATCTCGGTCTGGCAAGGGGCGCGATAACGTCGAGATAGCATCCCTCCCGAATCGGCCCCTCCACCGGCCGCTCTGCCAGTCCCGAACCTTCCTCCAGGACCGCGTCGCGTGCGCGCTCGCTCCGATGAATTTTAATTTCTTTTCACCGAGGACGAATGGCAATAATAAATCGAGATGAATGGTTCGAGCGTTTCGTAAGCGCCTTTTTGCTCGCGAGTCGTCGAACGCTCATCGATCACCAAGACCGCGGATTTCTCGGCAGTGGGAGGGGGCGAGGGTGGGTGTGTGGGAGGAATAGGAAAGAACAGAAGCGGAGGAAGGTCGAAAAACGGGAGGCACCAGAAAAATCGTCCTCCGCTGCCTTCCGGTTGATTTTTCGATTCGCGCCTCTTTGCAGGCCGATACAAAAATACGTCGTGGAATCCCGACCGAAGTGATTTATCGTACGTCCCCGGATCGATAAACCGCCGCGAAACGAGAGGTGAAAGGATAAAGCTAGACTCGTACTTCCGCGTCCGCGACCACCGCGCTCGAACGTTCATCCCGTAGGATACCTCCTATGACGCTCCAGTCCGTTCTTGCGATCGAATTCTGCGATAGAGGATCGAAGAGAAGTGCGTTGAAAAGTGCGAAATCTCGTGAAATTGCTCCAGCGAGGCCCTGATGATACGTACGCGCATCCTTTCGCAATGTGGTCTACGCACCGCGCGAGATTCTTATCCTTCGATGAATATATACACGAGTATACCGCACGGCCTATAAAGTACGATGTAAAACTGTACACCGGTGACACCATACGGATTCGATCGTCAAACGAGTAAGAAGTTTAACAGTTATCACGTCCCTGTCCCTCGATAATTCAACGCGTTAGCGTTCGAAATTAATCTACGAAGACCATAAATCCATCGCGAGCAAACTGCCGGGAATTTAATGCGGCGACCAACACTGCGCCTTTGTTCTCGGCTGGTCCGAATCGCATTCTCGTCCATCGAGGTGAAAGAGCGTTGCCTTAATTTCCAGGATGCACGTGGCAGGGAAAGGCGTGCCAATTGGTCGTCAACCACGAGGAAGGATTCGCGCTCTACGCGGCCGGGACGAGGGGCGTGGGTGGAAATGGAGCGAGCCCAGGGTCGCCACCGAGCCCGCTCTGGAGAAGGTCCTTCGACAAACTCAGAATGTCCGCGGACGACGGCGCTCGCCTCCTCTGGCTCGACTTCGGCGGCGAGGATGGCGAAATTGTGAGCATCCTACTGGTGTACGGTGTGCGTAAATACGATCTTTCGGAGACCTCGTATTTGCGCATATTTGAGTTACGAGCAAGACTACGAAGGGGCTACCGTGCTCCATTAGTACGGAGCTTTTCAAACTTTTTCCAACCTCTTCTCGCGGCTCCCTTAACCATATCGATAAAATATAACCATATAAATAAGATTAAAAGTAAAAGCAAATAATACGGTTCGTTTAAGAACCAAAATATAAAATCAGCATTACGTTTGATGGAATTTACGCGCTCAATTTTGGCGATGCAAGTGTCGATAACGGCTCCATGTCTTTTATGCTCGATCGTTTTGATAGAGGTCGGTGGCCCTTTCGCGTGGATACGTGCCGACGTAATACCATGTCAGACTACTTCTGCTCGTAGAAAATTAGGCCGTCGGCCGGGAAATATTTGTATTTTGCAACGCAGGACCACTGGAGTTAATCCTCGGAGCATCCACGAAGCTCATTTCTTACCCCGTAATTACGAAACTCCAGGGGCCAACCGCGGCTGGAAAATCGATAAACCGGATACCGGGGCATCGGTAAATTTCTGCGCGATAAACTTGGCGATAAATCGCGCGGTATAGCGCCGTCGAATACTTCGGACAATAATCTCCGTATAGTATCAATTTACTTAAATCTCGAGCTTAAGTGCCATAAAACGCTTATTGTGGCCGAGGATATAAACTCGTTCCGAACGAAGCGCGCCGATTTTACTGGCCGAGCGAGTAAAAGCGGCGCTCGGCGTGGGATTAAGCAAAGAAAATTACAGCGATATCGCGTATTAAGCCATTAGACAATTATCTTTGTCGCGATAATGACGGGTATTACCGAGGGATCGAGCTAGAAACCTCTCGACAGCTTTTCGGAGGCAAATATCCATTCTGCTAACCGTGTAATTATGCCGCGGCGGAATTTAATGGTCCACGAGGATCATTACGGCCGCGAAACCGTACTTTCCTCTCGATAATTTCTCGGGCACTCCCCGGGGTTTTTGCGACGCTTGCTTTGAAATTATCGCGCCTCGTTGATATTATGGAAATAAGTTCGTCCGAGTTCTTCTCTCCCGTGCGGTAATGCGATTTTGCTCGACGTTTCGCGCGGAGAAAAGAGGCCGATCGCCGGAAACGCGCGTTTCGCTACGCCTCGAAAAACAGTTTTCCCACATAATCCCCGGAGTTCAATGGCGATTCGAGGCCAAAGGGAAATTTGCCGGTCGGAGGAAAAGATTTCGCGCTCGAGGATTCCACGAGCGGGAAATAATTCAGCAATCCCGAGTAATCCGTGGCGCAGCTGCGAAGGACGAGGAATCCGTCGTCCTGCAGGTTGCGAAACTTTATTTAAGCGTAGGAACGAGTAAGATCCCGCGATGGCGCCCATGATATTATCGACGGGCTCGAATAAACGAGGGAATTAAACTGGAATAACGGTCTCTGGAGAGCTATAAATCTCGACGGTGATACCACGGGACCGTCCTTGTACCGGCGGTGACGCGCGATCCGAGTAATTGATTTCCTACGTCGCACACCGGTAGAAACTACGGTTTTACCGAGAGAAAATTCCGATTTTTGGATCGTTCCAAAACACATTTACGCATCGTTCATACGCGCGTAGTCCTATCCACGTGGCACGACGATGCGAATGTCCGATGGTCCGAGAGGCGTCGGCGAAAGGGAGTTCGACCAGAGGTCCTGGGTAGCTCAAAGATAGAAAGGAGCGGCTGGAAAGCGGAAAGGTCCGGGTTTGAGTCGCGATCCACCCACCGCTGGGAACGATTCGTTTCTTTAACGACGAGTAATGATTCTTTCGCTCACGGCGAGGGCATCCACACGCTTCTTTTTAATTCTCCATCCGGTCTCGTGGAGCTGGAAATTCGGTCGACCAAATCGACTGCTCGTGTACGGGATAGGATCATTCGTCCACTCGATGCGCGATCGTTTAATAAAGACGATTACTACATGCTAAATTTAAATTAAATCGATGATGAAAAATCATAAGGATAGAGGTGGCGAGTTAAATGGTATTACGAAAAATCGTGCGAAAAAAGACCAACGCTGTGGACCTTAGACTATCATCCAGAAGAAATATATCTCCATAAGATAGGATGGAGAATGAAAAATAAGCGCGTGGATACCCTCGCTATGACCACAACTCACTATCCCTGGCACGAGCCTCTTTCGTTTCGCCATATGACGTTGCCCGCGATGTTTTCCAGGAACTGGACCTGGAGAGCTGTCCGAAACCAATCGTGTTCGTCCTGCACAACTTCCTGTCGGCGAAGATCCACCGGCTGGGCCTGAGCGCATAGGGGTACGAGGGGGCCCCGACGGAGGCCCCCGACCTGCCGCCCCACACCACCAGGTCCGTCACCAGCGTTTTCCTTCACTGAAGGGGAGAGACGGCTGCGTAGGCGGGCCGACGGAGGAGGCACCGGCACTTCCACCAGAAGGGATCACGAGCTTCTACGAGGCCCGGACCGGAGTGCCCCGTTCCCCGTAGACCTCCCTCTTCCACTTCTTCATCATCTTCTTCTTCTTCTTTCTTCTTTCTTTTTTTTTTCCTTCGCGCCGGCTCCGAGCTCCTCCGGAACCGGCATTAGGGGCGATCAGGTCGACGATGGAGAGGAAGGGAAAGCGTCTGAAAGAATGAAAGGGAGAGAGAGAAAGGGAGTGAGAGAGAGAGAGAGAGAGAGAGAGAGAGAGAGAGACTCCGTTGAGCGAAATAAAGGAGGTGCGCTCCGCGAGGCAACGTGGTTTTATCCTAGGTGTCAGTGTCGAGCGCGGGGAGGATAATCGACTCGAAGCCATCCACGATTTTGGGGAAAAGTACGCGTAGGGTATAAAGCTATGGAGAGAGAGAGAAAGAGGGGGACGCAAGGAACGAATGAGCGAGAGAGAGAGAGAGAGAGAGAGAGAGAGAGATAGCGAGAGTGAGAGAGAGGTGAGCGAGGAGCACGAGGAAACGGTGGAAATCGTTACTAATCAACGCGCCTAAATAACCAATTAAACTATCTACCTAACGCTAAGTACGAGTTACGTGGAGACTAATCGGTACCCGGTGATCCACCGTGGGCCGTCGATAGTATTAAACCAGGATCCTCATCCGTGACGGCCGGATGTCCGGGGCAGGAAGACGAGACGCAACGAAGGGAGGGCGATTAGAAGCTAATCACTTACTGTCCAACCGCGCGCCGCCCGTTGGCCCTCCGATTCCCTCGAGTCCTCCGTCGCCCTTTGCGGCTCCGCCAATTTTATCGCCACCCTCTCGCCCCGCGATTGCTCACCTTCCACTCGAGTCCTGCCGCAAACTACGAGCTCTGCTTGGAGATCTCTCCGATTCTTCGATCCGCCCATTTTCTTCTTCCGCCTTACGACGTAGCGTTTGGATATCATTTTTCTTTAGTCGTATACCCGCTGGCATCGCTGGGAAAATGTATCGGTACTCGCATCCGAGTAGTACCACGAAGAAACGTAAATGGAAACTAATTTCGATGATTTATCCTTAAAGCGCTATCCCAGTATTTTCTCCGCCACATTGATGATGCGAGTAATGTCGGAGATCGATATATTTGAGGCAGTAGGATTTTATATCGGGTTTTCGAGATACACCATTCTGAAGATCGGACGTCGCGGGTAAATTGGATTTTATTACGGGTAAATACTAAATACTCCGCGGGCCAATTAAATCGTGAGGAGTACAGACGGCTCTTTGTCAAACGATGCGCGAAATCTCCCGTCATCGCTTATTCGTAAACGTGGTCGAAAAAGTATCGAACGAAGCGTATGAAAAATCAAACTCCGTAATTACTCTGGATTTGCTCTCCGTTTGTTTCATAGAACCACTGCGATGTATGGTATCGATATTTATTTATCCTGCGTTTTACAATCGCGTTGGAATTCTCAGAAGTTCGGCGATGTCTCTCGTAGATGGTGGCCGATCGAAGGGACACCTCTTAAAAATTTAAGCTTTCCCGGGTAATCTCGAGGTGAAAAGGCAGCCGAGCGTTCGTTCCCTTTGCGCGTAAGATCGTTGGAAAATATCGATAAAAAGGAATGAGTACGTCGAGGCACGTTCGACGGAGAGGACCGCAAAGGACCAAAGCTTCCGAGGTCCGCGAACTTTTCGAATGAAATTTCGTCTACGCGCCACGCTTGGCTCGCGAATGGTGTACGAGCGGACTAGGCGTTCAATTTTGAGTTTGCAATTTTAAACGCGCAATTTCAAGCCCTACGATTAGTTTGCTTTGCCTCGGTGATGGAATTCGAAAGAGTAGCGCGCGTTCGGTCTCTTCGAGCGGGGAAAAGAAGAGGAACGAGAAAGTCCGCGGTTTCATCCGAATGGAAATCAGCTTTTTATCGAACAACAAGTATTCTACTTTTATCAACAACGCGTTTATTACGCACAGTCCCTGTGGGAATTTTTTCCTATTCCAACGTATTCGTACCACGATCGATGCACGAACCTTTGCGACGAACGACACGCTCAACCGTCTTGGTTCGATCATTTAACGCTATTCTCCCAACATCGAGGTAAAATCGCTCGGAGAGGCCACGAATTATTTCACGTTTCAAATATCGAGGTAGAAAAATAAAGACAATCGTGATCGTGTGGCACGCGACGAACGTTTAAACGGTTCCACAAAGCATCAACGATTATCGCGTAACAAAGCGTTCGAGTATTATCCTCAAATTCTCGCTCGCAGAAACCTCTTTCGAGCTGCCAAAAATTGCGCGCGAACGCCTGGTCTCAATCTCGTCGCGCCAGGTCTGCTCCATCGCCAGAAATCCTCGGTGGTCGATCTCGGTGAAAAAGCAGGAATACAAGGTTCTCTCCTGGAGAGGCGCGGAGGACGATCGCGGAAGGTGCGCAGAGAGGGGCGCGAGGGGAGCGAGCTGGGTTGGGGGAAGGGGGCTAAGGTTTCCAGACGCGTCTCGTGCGGTGAGAAAGTTCGAGAATCGCGGCCCGAGTTTTTCGACCATTCCGAAAGGGACTTAAAGAGTTTAACGCCCTTGATCTCCGGCAGAAACGCTGTCCGCCGTGCGAAACTTTCTCGAGATAACGGGTTTCGTTTCGGTAAGGGGATATTTATGTCAAACCGCCTTTCGGGCCCCCCTCTCCCCTCTCGCTATCCTTATCCCACTCTCTCTCCCTCTATCTCTCTCTCTCTCTCTCCCTCACTCCCCCCCCTCTCTCTCTGTGGAGCCAAGAAGGAGGGTGGAAGGCGGTGGAAGCTCGTAAAACTACCCTCCTCCTTTCTCAGTCTCCAAACGTGAATTATTTCCGATCCCGCCATCGATCCTTCCACTCGAGAAAGTGATTATCCAAAGGAGAGGGGCTCGAGGGGAGATCGAGGGCCCTCCGAGCGACGTTTCCATCCTGGAAACTTTGGCGGAAAACTTCCGGAGGATGGACGTGGGGGTAAAGTTTCCGGGGGACACCGTTGGCCGATAATCGCGAGATCGTCCCGTCGATCGACTTGGAGGCTTATCGGCGTGGCTCGGAGGAGGAACGGGGCCTTGGAGGAGGCGAGACGTCGTCCCTCGGTGGACCAACGGCCGGCACGTAATAGCTGTTTTGTACGATTCGTATCCTTAACGCAAGTAACATTAAGATGCCAAGAAACGTCGATGTGTGCACTGGTAGCTGCGCATCTAGCGCCCGATTTCCTCCTTTCGCCGGATAACCCTCGTCGACGCGGAGACCGGTCGTTGGAGGGAAACTCCGAAGAGCTAAGATCCCGATGTACGATACATTCCGTCTCTCCCATAATCGTCGAACCGAACTTCGGACCGTGGATGTAACGCTCGAATTTGGTTTTATCGTTCTACGCTGTCAGGCTTTGCGTTTCGAATTCGCCCTTCTGAGCCGTCAATTCGTCCTTTTGCAAATTTCATTCGCCTTTTTGTAAAGGAAGTTTACCGTCTTGAAAATAGACGTTTCTTCGTCGAAGATGATTTCATAAATACGCGCGCAAAGATATCCCGCGCAGTGGCGAGAGAGCCATTACAGAGGTATTTGTCTATACGATACGCGAGTGTACGAATAAACGTCTTTTACGATAAATAAACATATCGTATCGTTTTACATCGTTCCGCGTTCGAGTATCATTACGCACGCGCGATAAAATATGTCCATCAAAATAATAACTTTGCATCGGATATTTTTCTATCGTCGGAGGGTTTGAACCGCGAGAGGGTGAACGCGAAATGCAAAGGGATGCATTTGAAATGCAAAATCCGTATCTCGAAATTTCACGTCGATGCTCGACCGCGAAATTCGTAACGCGCATATTTAAGTCGAAGAAACGTTGGCATTTGGAACGCGTTTAAGGGACGTTAACGACGTTTCGCGACGTACGTCCTTCCGACCTGTGGAATCGTCCGCGCTTCGAGGTCGGCGAACGCGCCGAGTAAATTTTCATCGCGGAAACGACGAGTCGCGCGCGCATCCACGTTTGCGCCCCGTTTCCCCCCAATAGGCGACTCTCGTATCGGCCGGCCCAGAATTCCCCTTCGACGACTTCTCATTTTACCAACTTTATATGCACGCGCTTATTTTGCCGGAAAGATTTCCAAGGCTCGTGCTCCGCATAACGATCAAAGTTCGAGGAGCATTGGCTCTTGTTCGCGCTACTAGATCACCGCTGGGATCGAGGAGATTTTTACGAAATTTCGATACTACCCTGTCGATCGAAAATTCGAGGTCCGAGTGAGGCTCCTTTTTCGCATTACTCGATTTACTCGACCTCCCCCATTCCGTTTTACCTTCCGATGGGACTTCCCATGGATGGTTCCGATCGTCTCTTAACCGCGATCCAAACTCCCAGCGGTTCGTGCAAATGATCCTCTCGGTGTGGAAGAAAAATCTTTGCCTTTTCTTTCCTTTTCTTTCTTTCCACCTTTCGGTAGGATTTTCCATGGATCGTTCCGATCGTGAGTTTCATCCACGACCGAATTTCTCGGCGAGCTATGCGAACGGTTCTTCCTTCCGTATGAAAAAAAGAATAGAGCGAACGACGTCATTCCTGTGGGTTATCCAGAAACGAAGAGATCGGGCTTCAAAGAATAATCCGCATTACGAGGCTACTCGATGTACCCTGGAGCCACGAAGATATCAACGCGATGAGTGTCCGTGTAAGAGTGGATTTCCTTTCCCTGTATAAATACGAAGGCGGGAGGCAAATCGGGCCGCGTAAGGCCCCGCAAGGCTTTTGCCCCTCTCGCCGGGGTTGTTGAGTGTTACACGAGGTGGGCGTACAATAATAAGATTTTGAAATTAAGTAGACATATCAACGAAGCCACGTACCATTGATTGTGTCCATTTGTCATCTTCCAATCGCATCCCCTCGCGGAGACTTCACCTTCGCCGTTCTGTACATAGATTATCTTCCATGGAAGAGCCGAGAGATGGAGGATCGACTTCGAAGAGTTCTACGGGTTTTGCGCCCCGAATTCACGATTTTGCGCTTCAAATTGATCCGTTTGCAAAATAAATTCACGCATTTGCGAAGCAAATTTGCCGTTATACGGGAAAAGTTTTATTTTATCGAAGAAGTGTTCTCGCAAATTTCACTTTGCGCGAGGAACGTTTTGGCTAGCTCTTCGTACAGTGGCCACTCGGTCGATGCGATCGATCGTTCTCTCCTGATTATTATTCCTAGAGAGTGTAATAATTATTTCATAAATGTGTACATAAAGTTCAATCTCCGGTGCAGCGGCAGGAGAACCATTATAAATATATTTGTGTATAGAGTATGTGTGAATATGTATAAATATTTTTTGACGAAAAATAAGCGCTTTCCGTCGTCCTATGTGATTTCGTATTGCCCTATGTTCGATTATTATCGCGTACGTGCAATAAAAGTTTGGCGGGCAGGGCGTGAATTTGATTCGTGAAAAGAAATTTGGAGTGCAAAAGCGTAAACTTGGAGTGCGAAACCCGTATCGATTTTCCTCGTCGGTGGAAGCTCTATGGATTTTTTTCCCTCCACGTTTTACCTGCAGAACCAGATGACACGGGTGTAATACTTTCGGAGCTAAAAGACGAGTGCGTGGACGGTTCCATACAAACCCGCTGTTTATGCCTTAACCTTTTTATCGCTAAGATTTTGAAACGAAATTATCGATAGCCGATCGCGCGATTAAACGAAAATTTTCACACGCTTGCGCGTATAATTCTTAAATTTTAATATACAGAGCGCGATGTTACCGAATGTTTCATAACCGGCGCTTATCGATAATAAACGAGCTTCGTGAAAATTCTCTACGCGGTCGTAAATCATCGAGTAGTCGCGCAACGCTCGTGTTGGCGGAAGTTTATTACTTCGTAGTAAAATCAAAAAGTGTACAAATTTAACGTACGACGAAATATTTGGTCAAATCGCGGCTCCTCCTTTTGCATCGTGCGTCCTCGTTAAACCTTATCGTCAATGGTACTTCTCAATTTGTATATACGTATACGAGGTTAGAATCGTGGGCGTTAATTTTCAAGCGATCAAGTTCCAAGAGAGACAACGCCTTTACCGTGGCAAATTTCGGATCGATTCGCGATGGTGGGCGATGGGCGCGCGTACCCAACATCTCCGCTCAGCGAGGAAAGAATCGAAGACGATGAAAATATCGACCAAAACGTCGCAGGACTATTTTTTCTTCAGAATCGCGTGGCCTGGTAAGCGGAGAAAAAAATCCATAAAGGTGTCGGCCGTAGGGAAAAATGGGTCGATCGACGCCTATTCGGTGCTTCGATCTGGGAAAGGAGAACAAAATCGGCGATCGAAAGGTCGCGAGGGGAGCGCGTAGTTGCGCGCACGCACACACGCATACACATGCATAGAGGAGTAACGTTATTAACGAGATAAGTTCGAACATCGACGATTATGTTGAAAGGATTTGCGCGTAAACCGTGTATTTTTCTAATGATTTAGCGCATGCCGGTGGCCGGCCTTCGCCGCTCACTTCCGGCGGCCGTCTCCTTCTTCTTTTTCAGAAAAAGCAAGGTTCTCTTTCGTTTTCTCTAGGTTTAAGAGAGGTTAACATGTATCTATGAGTTACCAAATAAACAAGAACGTTAGAACATCGACCGTCGATCGTTATTCATGCCCGCACCCTCCGATCGAACCGCCTCCGCTCCACCCTCCACTTATACCGCCATTTATTTTCACGCGATAAGGAGAAATCGCGCGATACGAATTTCCGACGCAAAAAAAAAATACGCGAAAGGAGAATCGGTTTACGTCCCCTAAAAACATCGGTTTTATCCAAACGAAAATCGAACGATCGATCTGAGCATATCCACGTCATCGTGCCTCCGTCCGCGAGAATAACGATAAAAGGGAGTAGAAATACTTTACCGAAACAAAGCGCGCAAGAACCTCTCCCGCCACTCGAGCATCCCCGCGCGGATTTAAATCTTCAATTTCGCGGTCCTCGCGATTCACCATCCCGCCTTCCAAGCCGCTATCGTTACAAGGATCTACCGCACAGACCTCGAAGATACTCCCGCCCAACAAAGACCGCTAACCTTCGTCCAAAGCGCGCGGAAAGTCTATGCCTTCGCGTCCATTCCCTTTTCAGGGCAACGTCCTGCCTTCCACTTTGCGTTTCGCATTAAGAATACCTGCCTCCCGATTCCTCTCCCTCCCCGTTTTCCTTCCTCCTCCAGCCCTCTGGCCCTCTAGCGCCGTAATCGATAATTCAGCCGGCAACCGGCCGCCGGCTCGGAATTGAAAAAGAAATTCAAGAGTATCGAGGAGGCTCAGGGCGAGGAGGTAGGGCCGCAAAGGAGTTTCCACGGGTGGACCTCCTCGATGCGACGAGGGGGAGGAAAAAAGTTGAAGACTTTGTCATTTTTATCGGCAGCACCGATATCCGCGTCCGGTGATTGGCCCGCGAAACTTTTCTGATCTGTCTTACGTCCGCCCGCGAGACCCCGGGGATCCGGCCTCTTCTCCACAGCCCCCTTCCTCCCCTCCGGCTCGCGATCCGCGGGGCTTACCGCACGTAAATCACCTCGCGCCCTTTCGAGACACCCCTCCTCGAACTTTCTCCCGCTCGTCCGCGCGCCGAATACCGCTCGTCTCGCCGATCCTCTCTTCCTCCCTTCCCCTCTTCCTCCATTTGCTCCACGCCGATCCTCCGATGCCCCCGAGAAGACGCGCCGCTCCTCGGAATTCCTCCTCTACCACGACGCTTCCGATTCCGAGATCAACTCGAGCGACGATCTTAACGCTTTTCCGAGCACCGTCGCTTCGAAGCTCTCGATCCTGGCCCCCTTGTGGAAGGCGGCGTTTCTTGACCTTTTTAAATCGCGACCCGCTTTAAAGTGACGAGCGCAATGCGCGATCTGGCTGGTTCATGTGGAATGACTCGAACTTGCGATCTGCTCGCCTTGAGAAATTCTCTCGACGAGGATGGCCCAACGTGGTGCGTCGTTATTACGCGCACGTTTGACACCTTCTACGCGCAGGATCGTATCGGTGAGACATCGGATGTTATTAATGCGAACCTTGGCTCTGGATTAACTTTTAGAGTATATTATTATCTCAAAAATATTTTTATCTCGAGAATATTCCGAGAGTCATTGCGTACGCCGAGCGACCTGCGGGTTGAGATAGGCCGATTTAAGGGGACGGCCCTTTGTTTCGCTTCTTCGTCCTTTGGACCTTTGTTTCCTAAATTAACGTTCGGCTACCTTTATTTTGCGAATTAAAGAAGTAAATTAAATACCGGCCGTTGGGAGACGGCCCGCGGTTAGCACGAGAACGCTGTACCCTCGCCGACCCTCGCCGGTGGCATCTGTGCCGCTCGGTTTGACATTGTACTTTTTATGCTTTACGAGATATGTTATTAGGTTTTTCGCTTTCGGTAAAACGAATAAAAGGAATCTGGCCTTTTTAAATTATGCAACAGCTTTTTCAAAAAGAACCGTGGCCATTGGAGCACGTGCGTTTTCGTATACACCGTGGTTGTTCCCGTCGTCGGAGATACGTAACTTTCCTCTTTTGATTTAAGAACGAGGAATATTTATCTCGTTATTACTGCAAATTTAACGATAATGAAATCGAATGTGTAAAATACGCAAGGTCGACGAAGAAAAAAGTCGAAGAAGTAGAAAAACCGTAGAAGAGGCGTAAAATGTACAATTTACATCTTACGACATATAAACGGTAGGGCACTAAGTCAACGACGACAACGACGTATCGTACAGCATTTTAACCGTTTGAGCATTAAACGGCGCGATCGCGTCTCGCTCGGTAGCCGAAGGTACCAGCTCCGCGAGCGTCGTACAGAGCCAACTCCGATTTTCCGGATAAGTTTCTTCGTTAAACGCGCAGAAGAGGGAAAAAGAGACTCAACTAGGTTAAAAATATCCCCGATTCATTCGTAAAGCTCGAACGTGTCGAGAATACATCGCGAAGGGGAGGATAAAGCGCCAGAGAGTTCGCGCAGCGTGGGGCGCCGAGAGTCGTGAAATCATAATCCACTAAAAGCGGGGAAAGGGAAAAACAAAAACACAAAGAACGGCATGTCGACCCGTGGCGAGGCAAAGATTTAAACTCGGCTCCATCCCGCGCTCGCGAAAGGCAAAAAAAAGGTTGAACCGATCTCGTCTACCGACGCTGCGCTTAATTCTCATTTGGGAAAGAACCGAGCGCGTTAACGGCCTCCCCCCCTCTGCCCCTCTTTCCGCATCAAAGAAAAGTCCCGTCCGCACCGGTTGCCAAACCGGAAACCGGGCCACGCCGCGCTCGAGGTGGAACGGTTTTCAAAATTCACGCACCAAAATGCGACTACTCGGAGCCCTGCATCGGAATCGCTTTGCCTCGAATCGATTTTGCGTTACATCCGGATTTTTGGTTAAACGCATACCGAACGATAACATCGCGAAGAACCGTAAAAAAAATCTATTTCCGCGAGTCGTCAATTTCAGCGCGTATCCATCCGGAGCTCTCCTTCGAGATTCCACGCGCCAAACGAATTTCCCCATAAACAAGCAAAGCGGCACTTCCCCATTATCCTCGCGCAAACACTCGGCCGACTTGGCGGTGCGGAAAGAGCGAAGGAAGCCGTCGCGATCGCAAAGAAAGCCACGAGGAGGGGAAGATCGTCGGTTTTGGAGCGCGCTTCTCGAGGGTGCGCGTCGGCGCTGTTAAAGGGAGTCACCGGCGAGCCCGGCAGGCGCGCGCGGGTTAAGGATCGGGGAGAGGTCGGCGAGGAGAGGAGAAATGCATTTCCCCGAGGGAGAGAATTTTCCGGCCGTGAGAAAACGCCGGTCATCCAGGGGGGGAACTTCCTGTCCCCACTTTGGAGCGAAAGAATCCGAGATGGCGGCCCCGGTTGGCCTGGATCCGGCGAACAATGCGCCGGCTGAGCGGAGGAGGCTCGCGCGATTCATTAAGACGCGCCCCGGCAGCCTCGAAACTTATTGTCTCCTCGCTGAGGACGACGCACCTCGCGGCCCTGCCACGTCCGCCCGGAACTGCACTTAGAGTAACGAGCGAAACTGAACGCGTCCCTGGCCCTCGGGGGGAAATAACGCGTTGCGTCTTATCTCTATATGCCGCGCACCAAAATTAGAGGACGCTTCGAGACGAACGTGGCCCGATAGAAGGGCGGAGGCTTTTGATTTCCCTTCTTTCCCCCTTTTCTTTTTTCGCTAAACAAGATCGCGAGAGGGGCAAAGGACTCGTCGTTTGAGGTAGATTCCGAGCCGCCGGATCTACGGTATGTGATACGCATCGCATGGAAAATTCTCCGTGGGTGGTAAAAGAGATTCGAACTCGGATTTCCCGTGTGGAAGTCCGAGCTTGTGGATACAGCATACCGACCTAGCTCTAGGATATCGATACTCTGCTCGACTTTACTCGGATCCGAGTTTTCGCCATATCTAATTGTTTATCGGTTTTGTCGAGTCGTCGAACGTTTTCTTCTTGGTCGAGAGTTTAATCGAGAAAGGGGGTTGATTTTGCAACGGCAGAAGAATAAAAAGTCCGATGTGTCTAAAGAGAAACGTAGAAATTTGTCTCGTTTTGGGAGTTTCAATTTGGTATTCGGAGAATAGAGAAACACCGTGTTCCGCTCGTTCCTCGTATCGGATCGTTGGTGCGATTAATCGATACGCGTAGGAAGATATATGACGAAAAATTCATGGAAAACGATCAACAATAAGCCAGTAGCAGCGTGTAACGTTCGACGTGACAACGACGCGAAGCACACCACGAAAAGTGCACACCGTTGGCTAAGCTTCCGGCCATTTGGAGAATTAAACTGACCCGCACAAAGCCAGACCCAAATCCGATGGAAAATATATGCGGGCATAAATAAAAGCAAGGTTGGCCAAACGAGTACGGTATTCCAGCAGCATTAGTAATTGATTTATGACGGTATATACAGAATCGGTGAACTAGGGAATTATCAGAATATTGGGAAAACCTGCTATCGAGTAGACTTCCAACTCTTCGAATCGTTATCAAAGGCGAGGCTGTCCATCGAATATCAAATATCGAACTAATTTTTAACCAATCGAATATCGAACCAACTTTAACCGATTCAAAATTGAACTAATTTTTAATAAAATGCGAAGGAAATTTAATCCACGACACCGACGAATAACGGCAAAAACAATGAGCGATATTTTTTTCGCCCAAAGACGAATTACTTCCATCGGTATCCCTCCCGATACCAATAACATTTAAGGTTCTAGAATTGGAAAGGGGTAAGAGGTACGCTACGACGTTGACGAAGTTGCCTGGTATAGCAACAATAGGATGCATATCCGGGTTGAGTAGAAGTCGACACTCGTAAAGGGCAGCGCGCGAGCTCGATTTTTGCCCCTTACCGTATATTCGCACGGAGCTGGTTCGCGCGCATTGACTTTTCGCTGACCAAGCTAACCGGGTCACCGGGTCTATTGCTCCTCGTTGAACCGCATTACCAGTCATTAAACTCGTTCGTTCGGCACCCCCATTTTTGCGACGCCACGATCCGCTCTGGTTTTGACCAATACACCCGCCATCCCTTTCCAGTTAATACCGCCGGATGGCAAAAGTTTAATCCGGATTATCGATTCGCGTGTCGCGTGTCCGCGATGTAACTTTGTTACCTACGCCCCCGGCCTCGTCGCGCGCTATAGCTTTTGCACGGGAAATTCAACCTTTCGCGCTTCAAATTCACCCTTCTGCGAATTAAATTCATTTTTTTATCAATCGGATTCAGCCTCTTGCGGTTCGATGACGGAAAGATATACGACGTAAAGTCATTATTCGGATGGAGAAATTTAATGGTATGGATGCAATAATACTTGAGCATGGAGTAATATAAAGCAACGCAACGCGCTCGTTTATCATGAAAGATATTTACTCGTATACGCGCATACTGTATAAACGAATTCATCTATATTGGATCTCGCGCTGCTGCGCGGAGTTACTTTATGTACGTATTCGTGAAATAATTATTGCGATCCGCGGGAGTAATAATTGCAACGGAACGATTAATCTCATTGACCAGGCGGTCGTTGTTCGAAAAATTAGTCAAAATACTTGTATGCGTAAAATTTAATTTTGCGAAATACTTTCTTCGATAAAAAAAAAACTTGATTTCTATGGAGAATAAATTTAAAGTGCAAAACGGTGAATCTGGAGTGCAAGACCTGTATCGTGCAAAACCCACTGCACGTTGACACGTTGGTTGACATTGTCGAAATATCTCGCAAAATACAGAATTCCTTATTGGTCCATTATGCCGCGAGTATTCTACAAACACCCCGCGCGTTATCGAACGGTGTAAGTTATATTTAGTAAGCCAATAATATCGACAAAATTGCTATGAATTTGGCACAATCGCATATTATAGTATTAACGGGCTATTCATCGTGGAATTTGCTTATTCTACCATTGATAGCCTGTTTATTCGAATTTCCTGGCATACACGTTTGCGAATGTGATCGGAATACCTTACAAGCATAGTTTGCTTTGTGGACTCGTTCTGATATTTTACAGATATTATGTTCGCATCGAATAACGTGAGCTACATTTATCGAGCAAATAATATTAACCAAATTGCTATAACGTTGGCAAACTTCGCGTTACAGTATTTTCCTCTGTCTATTCGTCCGAGTTTCCTTGGTGTACGAACACTCGTGCGTGTCAATGCGGTTTTTGCACGGGAAGTTCAGCTCGGACGTTTGATACGCAAAAATATCATTATACTCGCGACGGGGAGATTTTCATGCTAAAATACGCCTATTCCATCGATTCGGTTGCCTTTGCGCGAAATTTAACAAAGTCACTACCGTTCTGTGCAAACTAGTCGGAAACGCTCGTGTAAAAATATGTGAACATTCTAGCGGCATTATCCGTTCCTAATTACTTTCCATCCGCTCGCGAATATCCGAAAGTTATCGCAATCATTTTCATGGAATTTCACTTTCGTCAAGTATTTGTAATAGTCCAACGCTTCAAACGGGTTTGAATTTAAACTATTCCGCTTCAAGAAATTTGTATTCGTTTTACGCTAACCGACTGACATTGTAGTTTATATCAACGCTCTTAGTATTTTATAATTTTCCTATCCACCATCCAGATATAACTTAAATGACGAATCAAGGCGAGAGAATTGGAATTGCGCGCTTGGCTTTATTGGTACAAAGCAGATTAAAAATGAGACGATATTCGGTAAAACGCATCTACGTACGCCTTCTTAATAGCCTTATTTTCCATTATAAGAACTCATTTCCTCAAAACATTACGTTACTGCGCCTGTTAAAATTGTGTGGCATATAAAAAACTAACATCACACGCGTTAATTTCATACTCGAGTAATTGCATCATATCTACAGCAGCTTGGATAAAGTACGTTTTCAAGCTTATCGCATTCTCCACGCTAGTTGCAGTGCGCGATTAAAATTTTGAACGAAACGTTTCTCGAACCAATTTTGTTCAAAAACGCGGGCTCTTTGCTTCTCTTAATTTAACGACTCCAATATTTTTTTTCTTTCAAAATTACTCAACGTAAAAGATCTCTATAAACAAGTCGAGCGTATGGACCAATCAAATTACGGCATTTATCAAACAATGATGTATACTTATATTCTCTCGTTTAAAAGTAATTCCAAGTCAGAATCGAAACACTTATCCGAGGACATCGTATAAATCTATCATCCACACTTCGTTTCTTCGTGTCGGTGCGGGTTGATTGCGGATTTGCCGACGCGTAATTGTCGAAGGCACAGAGGGTGATTACAGAGCGTAGTATCGATCGTCGGTCGTTCGTGGTTCAATCGATTAAAATGTCCGATAACTACGGCGCCCCGTGATCGGTAACGAGATAATATCCCTATCGTATTACCGTTATTCGATGAAATTACGGGAAACATTTCTGGGGATACTAATGGACGTCGATGATGCCGGTCTTTGTCGAGTCTGTATTTTGTAACGCATCGGCGAAATGTATCATAATACGCGGTAATTATTGTAATACGAAAACCTTGCGCCATCTTGAAACTTTGCAACGCGACTTTTATTGGGATCTGCATATTCGAGATTTAATTCTTAAAAAATACACACACACACACACACACACACACACACACACACACACACACATATATATATATATATTTTTTTATGAGTCTATCCTTAGACACAGCCCTATAGAATCTCTCCTAGATCCGAACACGGCCAGTCTCGGCCATGATTCGACCGGAGAGCACCCTCCTCCCCTTCTCCATAGTAATCCACTTAGGTTGTATACCCACAAAATTCTGTCATTGTCCGTTATCCGATATTCGCATTCTCCTACATTTCAAACAACCCACTCGAGGTCCACTTAAATATTTACATCTCCAAAGCGACTCTGGTCCATAAATATCTTTCGATCCTGTCAGAGTCAAGTTGCCCGTCGTGTTTTTCAAAACGAATTTTCGCATAAAGCGAGGAACGGCTGTAAACATAATTAACAGCGGTTCGGTCGACGATCATGGGGTAGCTCTTTGATTTACAATGAACTATAAATTCCAGACGAAACGATAGTCGATTTGGGAGAAAAACGCGCGGATGAAACGTTGCTTGGAAGTTACCGTGAGTTATAGAGGGTTAAAACACCGCCGGTTGGCGATGTTTCGCGCATACTACCGCGTACAGCCGGTGAAATTTAGAGTTGTGAAAATTGATGCGCCCATCTAGAAAAAATTGATGCAGCAAACGTGCAACACCTGTACGTACATAGTGATTTAATATTGCGCCTCGTCGCCGTTGAGGTGAGCGAAACTCCAGGAATTTCTTCGATCATTTTTTACCATGCATCCTAGAAATGGCCAAAAACTTTATCAAATACGAAGCGCTCGCGTGCTCTTTTTATTTTAAATAATGAGCACGTATCACAAAAATGGAGCAAGCTCGTGTGGTTCTTAAGATTAGCACGATTGGCGCCTTTTGGTGAGATCAAGATAGAGCGCGTCGTCGATTTTCATAAAATTGGCCAGAGTAATGAATATTTACGTTTATAACCACGGTTACGCTTATCGTAATTTTACCCAAAGCCGCCATTCCGAGTCTTATTATTCTGCCCAATTTCATTAAGATAGGGTAGAAAATCGGTGCAAATCGATCAAAATCCCCTCGCAGGAGTCGGTGACCCCCAGCTGACACGGATTAACGTTAAGCGCCAGCTATAAGGCTCGATGAGGCATGCACGATAATTTCCCGGTTTTCGTCGTGCACGAAGCGGCCGAAACACAGTCGATTGAAATGCAAATTTCCCCTCGCGATTTTATCCCCGAAAGAATGGCGCGATACATTGCACGCAATTTGGATTTCAGAAATTCTCCTTATCGAAGTCCTCGAGTTTTATCGTTTGCCCGAAAGTTTTGCGAGGTAATCGTGGCGAGATTCTAACGCTCGAACCACCGACAGGTGGTTTATTCGCAAAATGCGTTGAAATGGGCTCGACGATAAGATAGTATTTTTTTTGGAATTACAGAGTTCGAAGGTACAAGACAAAGCTTTAATGGTTTCGCAAGGATCCTTCGGGTTTACTTTATATCCGCAAGCGTCTCGATACCGATGCAAGCCGAGCCTGAACATGGATATCGACCCAAACCTGAACGCGTAAGAATAAATATATACGAGTAAAGTTAACGAGAATAAATCGATTAACACGGATAACTAAAATGAGCGATATTCGAGGATAAAAAGGAAATCCGATGTAAAGGAAAATACCTCGCCTAAGACCGACCCCTAAAGCATTCAATTTTATAATCACGAGCGATGATTCTCGTGGTCGTAGCGAGCTTGTCGGCGCGTTTACTTTTAATTCCGACACTGCTAATTGTACCGAGACACGACTTACTCCGCACAAAAATAGTCAATTTCGTCGACCAAATTTCCAGCTCCGTAAAGCAGGGTGGAAAATCAAAAATAAACGCGTGGATACGCTCGGTACGACCACGAGGTTCGTTACCCCTCTTTAAATAGCGAGCGAGGTAACGAGTTCCTTATAACTTTTTTACAAAGGAATAACCGGGGCCGTATTTCCCGTCATTTCTTAAGCGGTAAATGGGTTATCGCGCTCGAAAATGCGCCCCCGTCGCTCGCTCCTCCTCCCTCTCTCGACTCCACGATTTTTTAGTCGGGCAGCCCGCTTGTTTGCGCGGCCCGCCCGGGGGAGAAGGAAACGATCGAATTTGGAACGACTACCGGCAGCGGGCGCCGAAATAACGGCGCCCGCTTCGATTTGCATTTCAATCGGCGACCCCTGTCGCCTCTCCCCCCTCCCGCCAACCCCCGACCACCAACCCCTCCATCCTCGGTTCTCCGCCCTCCCGCTATCGGCCAGCTATCGCGACCTCCAGCGGTCACGCCGAAAAAGCGCGAAAAACATCCTGTCCCCGTGGTCGTATCGCCGCGTAATTATCATTACCCTCCGCGCGAATTCATCCAACGCAGCTGGACTTCGAAATGTACGGAAAATGCTACGAGCAAAATCTCACGGCTCGAGCGCAACAAAGCGAAGTTTTGTCTTTTGACGTACAGGCTTTACGATCGAAATTCCTCGCCTCGCGCTTCGAATTCATCCTTTTGAAACTGACATTCGCCGCGATATCTCTGCGATCCTTACCGGAATCGCGCGACTCCTGGGTCTTGACCATCTAGGAATACGCGTGTGCGATTATGCTCATATGCGCGTACAGCGATATAAACTACGATAAAGGTACGACGGGGAACGGAGGGCGAAAATCCCATGGCGGGGATCTGATTAAACCTTTGACGATCGGCCGCGATTTTCCCAGACGATACTCGATATATCGGAATTCGGTCGTCGATGGGGGGGAACGAAGGCTGGTCGTTCGATTTTAAATAATCGAATAAGCGAGTAGGACAAAGGCCGGGGCATCCCGGTAGACAAAGCGCTGAAATATCATAGGCGAAAATCCGGTCCTGGGCCGATGGCCGACGATCGGAAAGCCCGCTCTCGACGAGGCAGATTTTCGAGCCGAATCATTTCGACGATCGTCGCCGAAGAAAAGGCCGCGGAGCGTAAAAGCTCGGATATTCCGCGATATAAATCATCGATAGTTTTTTTCGTCCGGGCCATTACGGCATAGGCTAATCCCGCCGGTTCGACACTCGGACCAAACGGTCGGCAGCCTTCCGGCTCGATGTTGAAAATAAAATAAACAAACGGCTCATCGAGGAGCCAATTTCCCGCGGGCAATTCCACCGATGACGGGGACCCGATGCGGGCCAAGTGCGAAGGCTTCGTTTTGTTTCGATGCCCTTCTTCCCTTTTTTCGCTTTTCGAAGGGCTTATCAACGCGAAACGCACGCGCTGCGTGAATAACGGGTCCACGAGGCGAGCGAGCCTCGATGTACGTTGCGTATAATTCCGTTATTTCCCGAATTACGGTGCGTTAACCGCTTCGGTACCGGGCAGCGCGATCGCGCTTCTTCCGTCCGGTGTTTAAAAATGCCAGCCCATCGCACCGCAAAATCTGCGCTAACCGCGCATATTTTTAACTCCTGCCGTTTGCTCATAGGCGAATCGCGACGATATCCAAGCTATGTTACGCGCGTTTTTATCGTCACTGGCTAAGCCACGACTATAACGATACAACGAACCGAATAATACGCGATACTGCATTTTCCGACGCAAAACGAGACGAACGCCATCGCGCTCCTCGGCTTTTTTCGAATGGATTTTCGAGAAAGGCCACGGCGCCCGAACGATTAAGAATGTGCGAACCAAACGAGGCGTACGTACGCGTATCTGCTTTTTCGATCCAATATTTTACGGCGCGTGAAAAAAGGGGTGAATAGAGGAGTGGGTGCGAAGGGAGGATAAATATCGAATCGGCTCGCAAAGAGGATAACCCGGCCGCGATCGTGGCGGGGAGGCATTAACGAGACGACGTCAACTCTGAAAGCCGGCGGCGGCGATGGGAGGGAAAAAAAGGGACGTTAGAGGATCGAGGGCGATAGTAATTCGCATTGTTCGCCAAAGCATACGTCGTTCAATGGGCCGATAGATAGCGAGAGAGCGCCGCTTAACAATGCCCGTCACTATATAATCGCGAAACGCTCTTTTATCTCCGCGTTACTTTGCCTGGCCGCACACCTATATCGCCGATTTTCGTACGTCCGCGCTGATGGTTCAACGGCCATTCGCGGCTCCTCGCACTTTCCATCCCGTGCGCGAGCACGATCAAAGTGCGTATTTACTTACCTACGTACGGGGAGAATATTACGCCGGCGAACGAAGTACAGCGACCTAAGCAGGCGCATTCTGGAGATTCAATCAAGAATTTGTCCGCGCAATAACGCACGCTATAATTCCAGGTGACTTCAACCTCACCGCGAATCGTGGGTAGTCCAACGACTGTAGCAGCGGTTTCCAAATTTCGTTGATCGCGTATCCCTGAGAGGAAAAAATAAATTGCGCGGACCACGAATCGATCTAGTAAAATTCTATCGTAATCGGTATTTCAAAGAGGAAGCGATTACGTAATATCCAAAAGAGCTGTCGTTACGCGTAAATTGTATTACAAACGTAGATGCATATGTATTTTTCGTATTGCAATTTAATAAGAACGATGGACTTACGTTTCCCTAACGACTTCCAAAAATTCTGATTCGATATTATCCGACACTGCGATACGAATGGAATTTACTTCGATATTTAATTTTCCATGGTTATCTTCCTTTTTACCGTTCGGCTTTTGAACGCTGAGATGCTTCGCGTGGAACGTATAAATATTATTTTCGACATACTCCCGGATACCGTCTCGCAAAGCCCATCGTGTAAAGCACTGGTCCATAGGAGCGGTCGATGCCGAAAACAAATTGCAAACGCGCAGATGCTATACGACCGTAAAGTCAGCGTTAATTGACGCAACATCCGCGAACAAAGACCAGGTTATTTTATAATACTCGACTTTGTCCGGGAAAATTTATTGACAAACAAATTTACCCCGTGGCCGGTAATTCGACAAATCTGGCGCGGCGAATGGAAATCTGGACGCATAGCGCGAGCATTGTTCGCCAGTCTGACCTGCGTTTGTTTGCTCGCGTCCTCGTCGTACCGTAATCCCGATTTTATAAACCCTCCTTTAACGGTGCATTCCCCGTGATACGACCTTGCCTCATCCAGAGAACGAAATAAACCACCCGAACGAACGGGTATTTTGCACAAATTTTTTACCTCGTCCCGACAAAAAATATTCCTTACGTTCGTGAGCGATGGCGCACGAAACCTTTCGAACGTCCGGAAATATTTGTAGGATACAGACGGTAGAGTATTGACCGAGTTGCGTTGTTGAATAACAATGAAAGTATTTGGCAATAAAAAGTGCGTAAAGTGCACTCTCGCAATGGTCGCTCTCAACGTCCTGTTCCTGCGCATCCGTAGTTGGACTCGTTTTTACGATAACGGCGATCACTTCTACTATCGCGCAAGTTTGCGCATAAACATTACCCTCTCCATTGGTTCGTTACGTTATTTTACGCGGGTTACGCGCTTATCGAACGGCATAAGCCATATTTATTATGCAAGTTAAATTAATTCCCACTCCGTCGCCCCTTACGCTAACATCGCCGTGTGGATTTAATTCCCAAATTTCAGGGGCATTTTTCCAGCGATGGACTACTCGTCGGAATTTCTTAGGTGTCCGGATAATTACAGAGGACTGCGTAGGGTTAGACGAACACCGTGATAAAATTCCCGCTCCCGGGACTGGCGCACTTTGATCTTCAAAGCATAGACTTTTAACGATCCCGGAAGCCGTTTTGCCGTCACTCCGTACGACACACTTGCGGTTCGGAGAAGACGGCCAGGCTAACTCCAGAGGGGATAATGTTTGGAAAGACGATAAGTCGCGGGCGCCTCGAGAGCCTAAGGAGACGATAAGAAGTAACTACCTTTGCCTTACAAAAGTAACGAAAGTAGTTTATAATTACCGCTCCAAGATCCTCCGTGCAATTGCTCCTTGCTTTTCCGACTTTCCGGTCCTCGCCACTGCGCGCAATCGTACTAGTATTCCATGTCTTTCTGTCTCGCAGCGTGTAAAATTTCTGTAAATCGCGATTTTACAAACCGACGAGAACGGTTCGATAAGGATGTTGTATATAGAGAATTGTTTTTTCCCCACGCTGACCATCATCCAAATTTTACGAAATAAGATCGTGAACTTGGATCTGAATTCTCAACAAATGGTACGAGTGCCCCGAATACTTCTTCATTTTAAACGTTTTCACGGTTTGCGAATTGTTGATAATACAAAACTATATCGACGAATCTTTCGAAGAACTGAAGTTGACGATCAGATCTTTGGGAGTATTTTTCATCGTTCAAACCATGGACTTGTCGAAATGTGAAAATATATGCGATCGGATTAGATATTTTTTGCGACGCTTTGTCGAGATACATATTGGCGATAAAACCTCTCTCGTTCGAAAACCGATATGACATTGGAACATGGGGTGGCCGAAATATTTCGTATCAATTTCGCGTTCTGCTTTAAACTTTCCTCCTCCACGGGGAATTAAAAAAGACCATTACGCTACGCGTTACAATTATGGAAATATGTTTTTCATAATAACGCGTGGATAATTCGCACGTATTTTTGTCATAATTGGATGGTTACCTGGAGCTGTAATAACTTATTAAGAATATCCACGCATTACCCTGCCTAATTTTATTGAAATTGGTGAGAGCCAAGGCTGAAGCTCGTTTGCGAGAATTAAAATTCACGACGCGTTACGCATTATCGGCAACAACGATACATCGATGTGTAAATTAATTCATCGCTTTCATATCGAATCGACGATAGCCCCTTTTTTAAATATGAAAATATTTCTACCGGGTTGGATCATTTTTAAATTAGCGGAAAAGCGTCGAAAAAATGTGCGAACATTAGACGAGTTGAACTGTATTTTAATTTTCGGGAAAAACGTATTTAATTTCTTTAACAAGGGCGCCGATGTAATTACCACGCATAATGCATTATCGCGATATTAAAGTGCGGAAATGGGCTGCGCGGCGGTAAAATTCCTGACATTCATTTTGACATCTTCCATTTTATTGCAGGGATAAAAAAAGAATTGCTCGCGACACGCTAAATCGATCGCAGTAATAAATCGCGAAGCGACGTTTGAAAACTGCCGGTTCGATGCACTCCTACTCAAAGTTTGATACTTTTCATGCCGCTAGAACGATCGGCGAATACGAATCGTCCGCGGTCTAGAATTTTTGACCGACTTAGGTCTTCCGCCAATTGCGTACAACTCGATTCGACAGAAACGTCTTTGATGCACGCGTGGCTGTGTCCTAATCACTTGAAATACAATATATTACAATATTATTTTACGCATTAACCATATTTAATAATTATGTAATATATTATATTTTAGACGTACATATTATAAATGAATCGATTAAATATAATAAATACCGTAATTGTACACGGCATACGATTGTCTCATACCGTATTTCACGACTAAGTATCTTGTTTAATGCACGGTAAAAAATTTATATACATTAATCACAGATATGTAGAGGGATACTTGTACACTTTTTCCATATATGCAGAAATACGTCGTAACACACGAAATACCACTTTTTTCCTTCACATTTTTCTTTTCTTTAGGAATTAGCTTATCGCGTACAAAGGTCTATATCTTGCATACCGTTTTAAAGAGTATTCCGTCCGCTTTCATAATTAGTCTTAGCTTATCATCTATGCGTATCACGGTTCAAAAAATTAATTTTTCTTTTTCGACGACTAGCACGGAAATCCGCACGATTTTTCTTTATAAATCTAAACTCGACCATAGCTCCACGGAGATGTTCCAAAACATTAATATTGCTTTCGGTGAAAATGCAGTAAGCGAAAGAATCATCTAAGGTCGATTTGAAAAATGTTGGTCTCTCGGATTTCGAGGTCAGCGACAAAGACGTGGTTGGCCGAAGAAATTGGACAACGAGGAGTCGAAGGATTTACGATCGAGTAGACTTACGATATTGATTTACGATTGGGAGCACAGCCTCGAGCGAGTGCCATTTATTTATTCTTTTTCTTCACCAATCATTTTTATTAACGCCTTCACCGATATTTCATACGTTGCAACCAAATTCTACACGTAATATCTACCGAACTACTGAAACGCAATGAAACGGTGACTCATCAGAGCATTCCTCTTTCCGTACGGTGGCGCTTAACGCGCTAAAGCTCTGCAATTTAGAAAATGGGGGTTCGCGCGTTAGACCCCGTGTTATTTGCTTCCCGAATAGCGAAAGTCAAGGGTCGTTCCACGTAGGGACCCGGCTTTGTTTTAATTAAAGCACCGCGTACACGGGAATGCATTGTTAACCGATACAGGAATTCATTGTTATTAATGAATAGCTCCGTTGCCGCGATGTTGCCTCCTAATCGACGCGCGCGCACAAAGACAAACGTAAAACAGAGGATGCCTCGTGGGATCTTCCTCGCAAATACTCCTACATCTTCCTCGCAAACACGCCTTTCGGCCTTCGTTTCGGTTTAATCGAATAACCACCAGCGATTTAGAATGAACGTCGCTTCAGTATCGAGCGGCGTTAAATCGTTACCTAAAAAAAAAGAAATCAAGAAAGAAGAGAAAGACTTCGGGACTATTTCGATACGTCCTAAACGATTTCGACATTACATTTAACCGATTCGCTCATTTTTACGTTATTCCCTTTTGGAAAACGCAAAGGGAATAGATTAAAAAAGGGCCGATGTTTTTGATCTCTCAGCACGAATATACGAAGCACCATAATTATAATTACGACGGTGAGGTATCGAGAGAGCATAACTCGTTCAAGAATAATTTTGTCCATCCAGAATGAAAAGATTGACCGGCATGCGACGCCTTTTCGGGGCTTATTTAGTCGGCGTTGCCGTGTCCCGAACCTCGATAGCCCTCCGGGGACGATAGCCGACGAACGTCCCCAGTGTTTAGAGGCAACCGCAGCGCTTTGAGCCGGACCCTTTCGATACCCGATCATTAACTCTTTGTTATCCGCTCGGCGCTACTTTCAATTACAGCACGGCCCGGAAAATGTCGGGGCCCAGGCGGACAAGCGAGCGCGACACGTTCATCCTCGGGCTTACAAAGAACCGTGGAACCTGGGCTACAACCAAGTGCGCAATTAAATGTAAAAACCGGCCGGACACGACGCGCGGGGAAACTCTCGATCGATCGGAGCCGGAGAGCTTTGTCTAATGAATATCGTTCACGGCATTCCCCTCGCTTCGCAGATTACATTGTTACTTCTAGCGAGAACAGCGGGTTACGATCAAGAGGTATTTCACGAAGCTGGCAAGAGCATCGATACAAATTTTACATTCGCCGCTTGGTGCGTGGTATTTTCGAAGATGCGATTCAACGGTTTGCCTTGCACTTCAAAATACGTACTCGACGATCGAAGAGGCTTTTTGAAATTTTATTATCGATGAGCAAAAAAGGAAAAGGAGAAGAGAATTTGTTCAATCGCTATTCGTAATATCGTATCGTATTACGCCTAACGATTTTCACGATTAAGCGTGAAAATTGGACGCGACCGAAATTCTCGATAGATCCGTATAAATGAAATCCGTCCATTGTAGCTCCTTCGCGGCAATCGATTCGCATCGCGGATTATATTCGAGTGATATTTCAAAATACACGCGGAGCGGCGAAGGGATTTCTTTGCGCCTCGTCCACGGACGACTTAATATCGCGGGAAAATTGAATACCGTCTTTTGTTGCGAAGGACACAATGATGCGTCGAAAGAATGCCGCGCGCAAGATGCAGCGCAAATGCGTTTTTAATCTCACGTTCGATCGTGTAAGAAATCATCGCCAGTCCGCGATGTCATCTGTGTTACGCTAATCGGAAAAGGAGCATATATGCATTTCCATTTTCGGTATTACGGATATGACGCATCGCGTATCGCTAGCATTACGAAAAAATACTCGGCTCTATGACGATGCGAATAGAGGGTTGGGCTGACCTTATTTCGCATTATAAAATACACGGGGCACAAAAAAAAGGAAGTCTACGATTTCTTCGAATGCACGAAAGATCGTAATGGCTTTTTCGATTTTTGCAACATTTTGGCAGGTGTCCCAAGACTTCGAAACGTGAACGTGCGCGCATACATCGCCGGTCCGAGGATTGTAATGGCTGCAGCTGCACTACCCATAAAAGTATGCTGTGCGGGTCCGATGGTGTAAAAGCATTTTAAAGCATCGAGGAGATCAAGTCGCGCACTCTCGTGGCCCTCTCGAACGCCCATACCCGTACACCGTACAGCGATTCAATATCCGAGCAGCGTCGCGCTAAAGTCGGCATAAAAGCGTGCATCCCCCTGAATATTACGGTGGCAGCGCGGCCTATGGACCAGGAGCGTATTTCGCACTTGCCGAACCACCCACCTATACAGGCTGGTACACCTGAGAGGATACCTTCTTTAACGTTTACGATTTTCGCTAACAGAGAAAAATCCGAAATTTTACGATAAACTTGTCAGAGTGCTTTGGCCGTAATCATGTTATAAATGTCAGCGATCGTATAAGCGGAAAGGGGGCAACATTTTGATGGCCGAATACGCGATTTCGTGAAACGTGGATATTCCTCTTTAGTAGTATTAAGTTGTAGTATAAAAATTCATTTTACGAATATAAGGCGCCATTGCGCGTATTAAAATTAGGTTACGCATAAAACACGGTTCGCGTGAACAATATTTTGGCTTCTGGATACTAAGGCTACCCCAAAGTGTACGCGCACGAATCGTAATGCAAAAAAGAGTTTCGGAAGAATAGTTTCCAAAATACTGGAGCGTGATCTTTCCGACATCCGTACGTTCGGTAAGATAAGTAACGGGAGAATTCGATGCATTCGCCAAAAGTCTCCCAATAACGCAATAACGTGGGTATTAATACAAATAAACGCGGATACCAGTATCGACAAGCTCCGGGATTTGGTATATTGGATTCACTGGATGCTATTAATAAACGAGACCAGTTTGCCTCGGGCCTTCGTTTGGTATTAACGAGGCTATGCGCGATGCTCGTCCGGCCCACGAAACAAACTTCACGAGCAACTGCTCACTTTTATTAACATCGCCAATTAGGTTCGTTGGGTGGTATTAATAAACCTGAGCAATGCCTCGATGTGCATTGCTCCCGAGCAATACCAACCTTTGCTATTGTAGGGACGATGCTCGACCCTTATTCTCCTTGTAATTTATGTTCTCCGAGCGGGCTCTCACTTTTGACGTTAGCTTTCTACGAAAACACCATTGATAAAGCCAACCGATAAGGGAGAACAAGAGCCAGCCTCCAACACAACCAGGTGTTTCACAACTTAATAATGGGGAGGCACGAACCACGTTCTTCGACGTTATTTGCACGGAGAAGCGTCTCTAATTAAAATCCGGCCCTCTGCGACGATCTGCCACTGGCCGATGCGAATGTTTTTTGAGCACAAAAGACAAAGGGTGGGTTTTAAGCTCGGCCTTTTGACGATCTCTCCGTCGTCCCACCTTTCTCCGGGGAGATCTCCCTTATCGAGCAGCGGCAGAATTTCCACGAGTGTCATCATTCCACGCGAAGAGCCAAACGATTATCGACGATATCTCTCGTGGGAATGTATCAAAGAAAGGATTCGCGCTGCCGTGGGACGGAAAGGGGTGAAGAGGAGAAGAGGTTCGCGAAGAAAATTTCATATTCGGTCTATCGCACGAGGCAGACGCGCAAATGAATCTCAACCCAACGCTTGGAATTTAACGTAATTTAATATATGTAGACTCCCTGTGACGTCAAAGCATTGAGGTGGAAAATGAAAAATTCTCTCTCCTAAATAATAAAGCAAACTCTATTCTTTAACGACGCCTTTGACGTTGCACCGCCGAAGCTAGGCTCTGCTCGCTCCTCTCTTCGACCCTTCACTATCTCAAACAGCAACCAAGCGCATTCGCGTTAATCGATCGTTACCAGAGTTTTCTGGAATCGCAGACGTTCCTAAGCGTTTCGACCCTTCGATATCATCTCTCTAAAACTCTTTTCTAAACTCTCTTCATACCGCAGCTGCGTTCTCTGTCTTGATTCAGGTATTATTTTCATCGATCGCGCGTCGAAAGAATAAAAACTTTAAAGATATCCGCGTTGGTTCCTACGCTCTTTTCCAGACCATTCCGTTACTTTGATGGATTACGCGCCTAAAACCTTACGCTTATTTCCCTACCTAAAACTCGTCTCTCCTTTGCTCGCTGTACGGAGAAAAAAGAGAGCGTAGAAGAATCGCGAAAGAATAATTCTTCTTTGCATAATCGATCGACGTTCCACGCTGGCCGATCCTTACATCTCAGGGAATCAAAGCTCGAAACTTGCGGCACGTCCCGCCAAGTTCTGACGGGCTAGCGGGCGCGCTATTACAGTCGCAGCCGAATTGCACCAGCCGGGATGTCCAGCATCCGTCACTCGCCGACGATCGCTGTGTTTGTACGGGATTTAAAATTCCCCAAAACCGCGGCTCAACGCTCGAGGAGGAAGAAAAATCAGGACTCTCCTCCCTCTCTCTCCCTCCCTCTAAACCGATTCGTCGAGTGCGCCCCTCCAGCTGCTCTCTCCCCTCTCTGTTTTTATTTGAAAAAAAAAAGCAGCTTGTGGAAGTTTAAATGTAATTAAACGTTACGGTAATAGCGGGGGTAGTTTGGTTCTCGTGCACGGTCCGTCATCGCTGGCTCGATGGAGGGCGAAGGGTCGATAGTGGTGGGTGAAGGGTGGAGGAAGGAGGAGGATAGGGAAACGTACCTTCCCATCCCGGAATTTTTCAGCTCGACTTCATTTTCGGCGGTCGACGCAAAACGTGCACCCATCAAATTCAGACCTCGGTTGAAATTTCAACCGAGACAAACTCCTGCCACGATGGTATAATTAACCCGCTTTTGCCGGATAAATCCCGGTGAGTTTTGGCCGCCCGCGTCTAGTAGACCGTCCCTGGATCGATGCGGAATTTAAAATCCGAACGTTTCGCGGCATGGCAACGGGACCTTTGCTAGGAGCCAAAGTTCGATCGCGCCTGTCAACCCCCTATAGCCGACTCTCGCTTTAAACGGACTTTCCATTTACCCGCTTTGTTCCGAGTCGTCCATCGTTTCTTCTCGGATTCCTGGATCGCTTTCGATCGTAAAACTACTCCTCCTTCGCCGAACGATGCGTCGCCTTCTTTTTTTAATTAAACCTCTAAGTTCATTAGCCCCAACCACGTCGTTTATACCCAACTCCTTCCCTTCCCTTTAAGATCGTAAGATTACGCGGGGAGGGGGATACGAATCGGATCGTCAAAATCCGAAGGACATATCGCTCGTAGAAGGTAAAAAGAAAGATGCTATCCGAAGAAAACGATCGGATCGATCGAAGGCCGTGGAGGAAGCTCCGAAGCGTTTCGGTCCCGATATCGTTATCTCTTTAGAAGCGCGCCTAACTGCGCCAAACGTGTGCCGCCCTCCTACCGTGGAATGTCCCCGCCTTTCCTTCCTTTGCCCGCTCGAGGTACCTTTGCCTCCTGCACCAGCGGCGCCACCACCACCGGCACGAGCAGCACCCTCTTTCCTTTCGCGTCTCCGTTCGCGAGTAATCGCACGACGTGGCTTTCGCTCGTCTGAGTAAATGCCACTCTGTCTGGGGCGCGTCAACGTCAGCCACGAGGGTGGCTTGCGAGGGCAACTCGGCGTGCTTACGCAAGGACGTCCCTGGTGGAAACCAACGAGGCTTTCGCCCTCCTCCTCCTCCTCCTCCTCCTCCTCCTCCTCCCGTCTTCCGACATTTCTCCGTCTTCCCACGAACCCTGGGAGCCACTCTTGCTAACACCGCCGCGGGATTTCGTTAAGGTTTTTAACGCGTTAACTCTCTACTGAAATTTCCTAGGAATTTGATTCGTTTGTACTCCCATTGGTCGAGAGTTTTTTAAACGCCGATTCTCTATTCCGAGGTTCTATTGTAACCTTTCATCATAATTCCCTGTTATAATTTTTTGGTGATTTTTACGGACTGGACGTACCTCGATCTCGAGTCTCCGCTGGTCTCGTGCGTCGAACGGATAGAAGCCACGTCTGTGATGGCGGTTCGGAATTTATCGAAGACTTTTAACGCTTAAACTCTATTATAGGCTACGTTATTTCGATATTCCGTCCTCGACTCCTTTGCGATGATTCGGTACTGGTTCCGCGTGGAAGACGTTCGCGAGGCACTTTGGGGACTTTCGCCTCGACAAGGTTTCGCCGCGTGACGAAAGAAGAGGGTCGAAGTGGTTGTGCCGCGAGGACTTCGACGAGGAGGAAAGCCAAGATGCACGTGCGACGTCAGCTCGAGGACACGTGCACGCACGTGCGACTGCGAGAACGACTGCAAGAGCGGCTTGCGTGACCGACGAGAATATTACCGCGAGATACGAGCGAATAAACCTACGTATGTTTTTGCCTCCGTGTTCGTGCGCGTTTGTGTCCGTGTGCGTGCCTGTGCGCGTGCTTGCATCGCGATACGAAGCGTGCAACCGGATTCTCGATACATATTAATGAATGTATTCCGTTTGTACTTGCAACTTTTGTCCGATCGATCGTCGAACCATACGATGAAAAGTATGTTTGCGAATATCTTCTTCATTTTTATGACCAATAATTTTCAAATGATTTTTATAGAATATAGATACCGAAGGAATTATATAGGAATGTTTTTGTCGATACTCATAGTCAGCGCCTGAACGAATGTCGATCAGAGCTTTGCGCTTTCATCGTTAGCGATACCTAACGATGTAAAATGCAGCGAGCGACATATCGATTTGAAAAATTTCCGAGCTCCTAAAAATCTTCGAACGTTGAAATACCCAGAGCCCGACTCGTACTTTTAAGCGCATCGAAGATACAGATATTTTTCTCGAGGAACGTCGAACACTTCTGAGAGTGACGGACCTTTATATTGACGGGTAATAAAATGTGCTATGGAATAGAACTATCTCCCTGCAACGTACGTATCGCTACATACTGGATGAAGGCTCCTCGCTGCTCGATGTTCTTAACGGCTGCACGTGACATTTATTATTATCCCGTCGCTCGGTTTGACGGTATTACGTGGCGTGAACAGAAAGATAAGCGCAATCAGCAGGGCGCTTAACCCGTTAAAGTCAAAGTCAGAGTCGGAGCTTGTAGTGGACGCGTGCAGGGAGACTCGCCAGCGATTATAATATTACTACATATAAGTTTAATCGTCTCCCTTGTTTGAATTTGTTACTCATCGTTATCATTTTTAACGATCGAGAATATTTGGTAGATTATTCGTTGGAAATTGTTGGATGGGTTGTCCGGTTTTCGGTGCCTTCCAAAAGCGTATCGAGCTTCAAAATTATTCGCGAATTAGCCGATAATAAATACGATGTCCACGCAATGGATTTTTAATGGAACGTTATTCAATACGCGCGCAAATAATCGCGTTAGAAAATAGCTAAGAACGTCGATTCGCAAATTTTGAGCGTCCCCTCCGTCGAGGGCTTTGCAAAATTTCGCACAAGGAATATCAATAGCTGCATTAAATTCACGCACAATTCGAGGCTCAATAACGCGTAGTACGTCCGCGAAACTCTAGAATTAATGATCGCGGCTAATAGCGTAATTAATTTCGGCCGGAAGCGAGGTCTCGATTAATATCAATAAATAACGGCGGCATCGACGTTTTGTTATTCGGCAATATCGATTACTTTTATTACGATCGTCGCGTCACGTTAATGCGACATTAATTTCGCCGATGGGAATTATTAATCTCGTCGGATTTTTAATAACCAGGAACCAGGAGAATTGGTGGGTGGTCGAACAAAGTTCCCCAGGGCCGCTGAAACGGGAGGGAACTCGTAAAGAAACACCGATCTTCGTACATCGCGCAGCAGCGCGCATACTTTATTCCAAAGTTCTTCAACGCACTTACACCTACCTACGCGCGTGTCCAAAACTTAAGCCTATTCGGCACGAGCGATCGACCGATTCTTATGACGCACATTTCGGGAACGATACAAAATGCGACGAGCGGCTGTCACGGATGATTGCGGCAGAGGATCCACGCGTCGTCTTTGCTCGCTTCTTTGATTTCCATCGCGGATTGCCGAGGTCCTTGAAAATATTCTAGCGAAGATTTGGTATAAATATCGCATAATCGACGCAAAAAAAAATTGCGTGCGTTCGTTTTACGAGAGAAGCATATCTCCGATATTAAATGTCCATATCAAATGCGATCGGCAGGCAATTATCTAGAATTAGTCGATCGGTTAAATACGCGCGCAAGTGGACTCCGAGTTACAGTTTATGCGTCGCATGGAAAATTGTCCATCGACGATAAACGAGATTTAAACCCGGATATTTCGCATGGAATTCGAGCTTCTATCCAATAACGCCAGCAATTTTAACCCAACATTTCGGATACCCATGAGATATTCGCATATACAAATATTACACGAGTACCTCGCGAGTCACCCCGATATGCGAGATAATCCAGAGTTTTTATTCCCAGCGAAAGCAAGGAATAAGCTACCAAGTTTGGTGGCAAGGTACTATATTATGCCACGCGTTCGATGTCCTCTGCTAACGCTCGCTCGCAACCGCGATGCTTCCTCTCTCTTCGATCCTCCGTATCGCCGAATATACCAAACTTTTGGACACGAACGTATGTCAAATCTCCGATATCCGTAGACAACGTAATACGGATTTTGCATTCCAAATTTACCCTTTTGCAAATCGAATTCTCTCTCTCGGAAATCAAGTTCTCTTTACGAAAGAAGCGTTCTCGAAAATGTCAGTGAAAAAAGTATTTTAGCCAATTCTTCGAATAATGGATCGATTGTTTTGTTACGACCATTTCTCCCACAGATCACGATGATTATTTTACAAATATGCAAATAAGGTTATCCCATCTAACGGAAGAATCGCTACAGGTGAATTTGTCTATGAGGTACGCGTGCACGTGCGTAAACATTTCTGACGATAAAAAAGAATTTTACGTTACCTTACTAATTTTACATCACTTCACGTCATGTTACTTTCAAGGATTATTACACATATGCATATTACAAAAGAAGATAAAATAAAACCGCGATAACGACTATACATCGGATACTTGTACGTCGTCAAAGGCCTCGAATAGCAAGACGGTGAATTTGATTTGCAAAAGGGAGAACTTAAAGTCCAAAAGAGTAGATTGAGAGTGCAAAAGCCGTATCGGCATACGTGCTCTTATGTACAATTCACGGGACATTTTCCTCGGTAGAATCAGAATCGTCAGGCGTACGATTTCGGTCTATCTACAAAAGCCGTTGCATCTTACCACTCCCGACTCCGGTATGATAATTACTACGTAATGATTATCGCGCTAATGATAATAACGTCGATTAAATCTAAGCAGGCTGCCGTTGCCGGCTGCGTCCTGGCGGCCAATGTTTCTGGTATATTACACGTACAGATATATTATTGCGGCGGATCTTTCTAACGATTGGCACTAAGAATTCAAGATAGAAGAAGGAATACTGTTGGTAAATACCTCTTAACACGTTCGCTACCACGGCCTTGGGGGAGGGGGCGGGGAGAGTCCACCATAGACACCATGGTGTATTCTTCGTATATCTACACCATACACCGCGGACTTCCGCTCGTAAGGCCTTCGCGATGTAACAAAAATCCACCGCGGGCCATGGCGTGTTTTTCGCATTTATGCACGACGCACTGCGGACTTTCGTTTATACACGTTTATAGAGTAATTACGGTAAGTGATAAAGCATGTTTCCCAGCGAGTCGCGCGTCTGCGTGCTCTCGATTGTTAATCGTGACGTCACGGATTCGCGACGCTGGTGGCGAACGTGTTAAGCAACGCTTATCTCGCGGCAACGCGTTTATGCTCGCGAGCAACTAATTCGATCGTACTTACAACTAGGTTGGCGACGATAGATCTAGGCGCGTACGCGACAGACGAAGCGGAATCCGAATTATCTCATCGCCTCCTCCTTTGATTTTCTGCGCCGGCTATCGGCGATTTGTGTTTTTATGCTCGATACTCGCGGATCATCGTCGAAGGTCGATGGTGGCCCGTAAACTGCCCGTTTCGAAGCTTAAAGGACGGATCGCGTAGGTGTACGTTATTGCGATATAATTGCTCGTACAGAATTTCTCCTCTATTCTCGAGCGTGCGCGCTTTCCCCGTATTTTACGACGATGAATATTTTCAACTCGTACCGTGCTCGCTTCTTCGCAAGAGCGAACGCGTTGCAAAATATCGAACCTCGATGCATCGATACGTTTGACGTATCGATTTTGTAAATTTCATCCACGATTATGACGTAATAAAACTATCCATTCGGTAAAGCGACGAAGTTTCTCTAAGAAAAAGCGGTATATCATTTTTTTTACGCCCGTAGAAAAACCGATCCGTACTTTAAGCGTTACCCTAATTTTTTGAATTGCCAAAATAACGTTTCGGGCCACCAATAACGTCATTCAGAGCCCGAAAATCCGAAAATCGCGAAAGCGTCGTAAAGACTCTCAAGGGCAGAAAACTTTGAAATTCTCAAAACTCTTGAAACTTTCGAAAGTGCCGAGAATTGTCGCGGGTGTTTTACCCTAAGCAACCGTAAACGTTATTCGTCGTAAATACGAAATTGGCGGTTCCGTTACGCCGTTTCGTATCTTCGAAACTTTCAAGAATTTTTGACGAGTCACGATCTCTCGAACCGATCAAGGCCTCCCGTGGGTTCTAAAATTCCCAGGAATTTTGGTCTCCTCGAGACGCGAATAAACTTAAGCGCGATTCGACGATACCTTCCTTCGCGTATCGTACGACGCACAATGGTATAAAGTTATGAAAATCGTGGCCAATATATAAAGACGTGTAAACTAATAATGCTCCTATCGGAATAATCATGATCCAGCAAAGGATACGCGCGACATCGGTTGCCAAGAGAATCGAATAACGTCGTATAAGCGTAATAGAACAATCATACGCATGCATTATACACGGCTATTCATTACTCTTCGACTATCGGACTTTTACACGTTCGCGGACGCGAATGCTACGGCATTCATTCTCACGGTGACGCGGTGTGACGCGAAAATTATTCTGCATCGCCGTCCATGGTACGCGATGCATTGCGTATCACTAGAAAAATGAGATATACCGAGCATTTGGAAAACGGGTATCCGATTAAAAATTGGATCGGATATCGGCATCGCTTTAAAAGTCGAATCATCCGTCTTTCCTCGCAACTCCGTCAAACTTCTACGGTTCGCTAACGCGTCGATGCGGGCCAAAATTCGTCAAAAACACGTTTCGTACCGGTGATTTCGGCCAGGATTTTCGCATTCTCAACCACTGCGCGGAGGTACAATTCTTGGAATCGAATAACGTTCAAGCCGCCTAACCGAATCGAAAATGCACCGCTGCACAACGTCTGGCGCGTACGCCGCGTACTTATCTACATGGAAGACGATCGTGGCTCAAAGACTGCGTGGAAGTGTACTCGCGTCGAGGGTGAACCGGTATGCCACGTCTCAAACGAGCGATAAGCACGGCTGTAGTGACTTCCGCGTTAAACTCGCTTAACGGCCGCCGTAATTAATTAAAGGACAAAGTTCACTGTCCTTTCGAGCTCACTTTACCACCGGCGCGGGGGCTGCTCGCCTTAATGCTAATCTCCTAGCCTAACTTTTTATCTGGATACGCTACGACGTCCTTATGGCAATTAATCGGCGGTCGGTCGCTAACGTCGATCGTATCGAGCGCGAATCACGCTTCTAATACTAACCCATTTCTCTCAAACGTACGTTTAAAACACCGTGAAGGAAGTATCGGATGGTGGAGGAAAACCGGGACGCATTTTTGACGAGGCTTTGAAAAATGTGGGAAAAATGCGTCACGACTTTTGACGTGGTAAGAGCGGGAATACGGCGGAAAGTGCATTTGCGTATTGCACAATACATTATCCGATAAGGTAGAGAGAATAAATTCCGTTGGCAAGGAAACTTGGGAAAAAATATTTTTTTTCGATACTCGACGTTGGGAAGAAATGGGTTAAGAGTTGACTTCTGAGAGGTGAGCTCGACTCGCAAGGCAATTACGCAAAGTAATGGGAGTATATCTACAAAAAACGTGGCTGTAATTATAGTCGCGGATATACAACCAGACGTAAAAAAAATGCGTGTCAATAATTAAAGTAAAATTCAGGGAAATAATCAACGGCGCATTAACGATAATTGCCGACGTAATCGTGCTCTAGAACTTGCGGTAAAAAAGGTTTTCCTGACGGATCGTGTATCCGCTACGAGACACATTGGGTTTCCAGTGCTCGCTATACCACAACGATCCTCGAATGAGGCACCTCATTACTTCAATCTATCGAACAACACGATTTTTCGAACTTTATACTCATTTCTCTCCCGACCGATTGGATATCTGTCGTTATAATTACGTTCAAGCTTGTTATAGATATAGACCTGTTATTTTGCCCGATTCCATTGAAATTGGCGAGAGCCACGGAGAACATGCTCCTTGTTAGAGACGACGAACGTATGATCGTCGCGAGAACGTGCGCGAATAAATCGAGGTTCTCGTAAAACTGCATAATGGTCGGTCGGATGTTGCCGCTCTTTGCCGTACAATGCAGTGGCTATATTACAACGAAGAGAAATGTACGGACAACCTGGCGATACTTTGCATCGCGAACGTATTGTCTCTACTCTTCTCTATTCTCAGAAATCGGCTCTTAACACTTCACCTACCGGAACCCCGTCGGCAAACTTTTCATTTTCGGTCGTATTCTCTGGAAATTCCGTATTGTACGTTTACGCGCATTTCCATGGATCGCAAAATCATCTCTTTGCCATTGCTTACGCGCCATGCTCGATTTATGCCGACTAAAGGTATCCAGACTGAGAGAAGAAGGCGGACAAAGGGCGCCGGTAGGGAAAGTATTAATATTAGTGGTTAACCAAAGACGAAAGACGCGTCTGATCGCGGGTTTGCGTTTGCTAGAGCTGACGCACGGACCAAGAGTCTGTCTTTCCGCGAGACGGGAAGCAATGATGATCCTTTCGTACGGTGTACCTCGAGGAAAAGGGCGAAATAAATAATATCTTAAACGTTAATGTTACAGGGTTTCAGCTCCATGAACTGATAAGGCACGTGCAAGGTGGTGTTGTTGTGCTCCACCAAGAGATGACCGCGCCTGGGTGATGCTCCGACGACCAAAACCGTCTCGCCTTTCAAAAGAACTACCTCTCCCTCGCCTTCTTCTAAACGAACAAACCATTTCGCCTTTGGTCAGAACGTCATTTCTTTCGATGGCAGTATCCGAATCATTTTTCCGATCAAGTATGCGTTCGCCCTTAAAGATTCACGCCCGGTGTGCGCGTTACCGCTAAAATATGCGACTCGATCGTTTCACAGAAAAAAAAAAACTAGATATTTCACGAATAATCTGGTTCCACACTTTAATGGTAACGTATACAACCCCCACGGTTATTTCGAAGTTTTGTCGATATCTCGTACACCGACAAATACGATATTTTGACATATCAAAAAATAGACTTGCCCCACTTCCAAAATGAACGGCCCTATTGGTTATTTCTTGGAATCTTTCCAACGCGCGCGAGTTCTGACGTTAGTAAATATCGCGCGACATCCTACGAGTCGAGATAAAAAATGGCGGTGTTTTTTTACCTGGAAAAGGCTTCTTTATGATCCTGGTCTGCGGATATCCTAGCTTCGTGTTGCCGGTTACGGTGTAGGATCGACTAGGTGGAACCGGCGGTGGTCGCTCCTGAATTGGCGACGTTGTGAAAAAAAAAGGGGTCAGGAAAAAAGGAAATAGTCAACTCCATCGTTAGCTTCCGCAACGAAAATAATGCAATCCCTCGCGTAAACCAACACGATTAAAGTGTCCAACAGATTTCGCCGACGACGCGCTACAATTTTGCACGAAAATTTGCGAAACGAGGAACGCGTCGAAAATTTTGAAAAAAGAACGTACATTCCCCACGCTTGAAATATTAGAATTCAACGAGTTTTTCGAAGAAAAAGCAACGATTATACCATACGTATATCGGCCCTTCTTCCATACATTTTCCTCGCGAGTACCTCACGTCTCACTCGTATCCCGAATTTCAATGCAAAATCGTCGCCTGACGTTGGCAAAGCTCGCGAGAATATTTTTTCAATATTTTAATTCGTGCACGATGACTCTTTGGACCTTGTATCGTTTAGATTTTTTGGTCGAGGATGTTGGATACGAAACAAAGTACTCGGATATTCGGATGCTCACCAAGTCCAGGCCGAAAAGCGTGCAGGTCTGCTGAAGCATCTTTTGATCCGCGCACTTCTCCAGCGGGTCTGGCGGAGGCGTGCCAGCGATTGGCTGCGGCCTGGGCCGAGTTCCCGTTCCGGTTCCGGTCCCAGTCGTCACATTTCTCTGGACATTTCCTGCCGAAGTCGGCTGCTGAGGCTTCTTCTGGCCAATCGAGGACGTGACGCCTATCGTCGTCCTCCTCAGCGGCCATCTTCTTCGGACCCTCCAACCTCTCCACGTGGCCTTGCATCGAACAAAGCCCGCGATTAGAGCTCCTTTGTTACCGTCTTACCGAATTACGAACAAAAATGTCCCCTCTTTCCAAATAAAATGTTTATCGTACGAATTCTGGGAAACGAGGGCCGCCCTTTCGTTACAATCGCAATGCCTTCTCTTTTAAGCTCTTCGTCCTTTTTGAGCCGATAAGCTAAAGCGAATATGACATATAAAAAATCGTTTTGGAATCTTGCGTGACGGGTTTATTTACGGTTGCATTTATCTCGCTTACATTCGCGGATTGCGAGAAACCAAATAAACAGGAATATCGGTCAAAGGAATTTTTTTTTTCCATTAACGGTTGGTTTTTTGCAACGGGATAAAAATGACCCATCGACATTTTATGGACATACGTATGGCGAACGATAAAAGAGCGTGCGAAGAGAAAAAAGGAAACGTTCGTTACTTTTAAGTAAAAATTATTGTCCCGCGCGTAATAAAATTAATGCTACGTGGAACGAATGTTTCGTATCATAAACTAGTAATGCGTTAAGTACAGAAGCTATAAATACAACGACTGTATCGTTGGTTTCATTCGACGATTAAAAATACATTATGCGCGATAAACCGCGAAGCATTCGACGCGCGAGAGAACGCTGCATGTACGACTAATGTAGTCAGACACGGACAAATATAAAATAATATAACCGCCAAATAAATTTGTACGAACCGTACAGAGCTGGAATGAAAAATGAATTAATACCTTTCTCTTCGAACGTAAATGCGATACAAAAATGCAGCATGAATGAAAAAATCGGGAAATGGGTAAAAAGACTTTTTACCGCAATCGTATAACGCGGCGCATTGAAGCCGAAATTACAATTTGAACGTCGGCCACGGGACATTGGCGAACACTGGTCAAGCATTAAGGTTCCAAATTATCCCAACTCGATGCAAATTCCATTTTAAAAAATTGCATTAACATAACGAGGAAAGCTCTGGTAATACATATCGTCCTCCATCGGTTCCAAGCGCCCACTTTTTTCCGTAGAATGCCGAAGCTAATAAATTGCTGTTGAAATTTAACGAGAACGCGTGTCAAGGTACCTGTATAACCGTCGAGGCTCTCCTCCTGGTTTCCGAGCGCAGATTTTCGAGTTGCTGCCGGATCCCCTCGCTGAGGAAAATGTGCCTCTTTCCGAGCGCCCAGCTCGTGCTCGCGGCATATTTGCTCTTCAATTGTTGAGCATTCTGAAGTATCAGCTTCGAATCTTCGACCGCTTGCTCTTCGGCCCGGCGCAGCTGTTTGAAGGGCGCGATCAGTCTGTACCTCGCGTTGAACGCTTTGAATCTCATCCTGTGCGGATAACCTGGAAAAAACGTGGGATTTCCGTCGAGCCTATAAGGATGGTTCCATGAAAAAGTGGAAATCGAAGGAAACTCCAGAAATCGATAGTTTATCCATAGCCTCGCATGAAACGCAGATACGTGGGGAAATACGATGATATTTTAAAAATACACATAACTCTGAGCTTTCTCAGGTCGGTTATCGTTCGTCATTAAAAATTCTCTGCTTCGAGTTTTATCGTTTCAAGCGCATCGATGAAACGAGTACTGCCAAACGTATCCGCGTACCTCGTTTACCTATAAAAAAAAAAGTAAAAACCTTACCCAAGCCCTTCGATCGTTAAAATCTTACGTCTTGGAAACTCGTTATTTTATCCTCCGCTCTTAAGCATACGAATCTTCGGTATTACTTACTCTTTCGAGCCGGTTAAAAAAAAGATTCGAACGAAGAAAGCGCGAGAAACTAATCGTAGGAATTTCTTTCGAGGAACACTTTTTCGCCGAGCCAGCCGTGATTTCTATGCGGTCGCGTAGCGGAATGCCGATGAGAAGGACATATCCACTGCGGAATATACATTCCAAAACATACCTCCGGCCATTAGATTTACCGTCTCCAGCACCTGAAGAGATCGTATCTGACGCATAGTCACGCCCCTGTCCAGATGCATCGGCGTTTCCGTACCATTGCTTCTAATGCACCTGACAAAGTGAGGTCTTGCATGAACGAGGGTCCTTAGGAGATTATCCAGCCTCGTGTGAAAGTCCTGCGTCAAAGTCGAGATCGGCTCGTCTCCGTTCAGCCTGGAAAGTCGATCGTCCTCGTAGACTATAGCGATCTTTCTTGTAGGCACAGCGAGAAAATTCTTTTGTCCAACTTACGGAAACACGTCGATCTATGGCTATTGCCGATTTCAAAGAAACTTGTAACAGGACTATATCTACGATAAGCGTAAGCGTAATCCTAGCAGGAGGTGTCCAGCGAGTCGTGAAGAAAATACGTATGTAGCTCTAGTAATACTATAGTTGGCAGTTGGCATTGTCGGAACGACGACATTTAACACTATTCCAGCGAACCAATATTAGGAATAAAAGGTTCGCGAGCAAAACAAAACATTTATAGGGTCGAAGCGTTCTTTGTTTCGGTGCAATTATCAATTTAAACCTTTTCGTTAATAAATAAATCTCACGGTACGAACTCATATTACCCTGCGGAATCGCATTGAAATCGAGCAGGTCCGCGGACGGAGCGATCTCCTCGTCGGTATCGAAACTTACAGATCGGTGTGAGAGGTGGGCGATATCCTGAAGCTGACTCCGCGTGGCACCGTGTCGCTCGCGTACAGCGCCTTCAACTCGCTCCCGAAGAGGTGAGTCGCAAAACCGAAGCTGCACGTGTGCTTGTAGAAGACCGCCACCAAGTCGTCGGGCACGACGTCCTTGTTCGTGTCTTGAAAAAGAAAATTGGAAAGATATACGCGGATCGCGATCTAATCGGCGTGGTAAGAAAGAAGGTCGGACGATCGTTCGTCGGGAAAAAAAGAAAGCAAGGACAAAGGTGATCGATAACATTCTCCCCCACAGGATTTGCTCTCTGCGGAGTCAAGTTTGAAAGTACGAGCTTCTTCGACTCTGCGAAGATCAAATTTCGTTGACCTCCGAGAACCTTTTCCATTCTCGACCTCGCTATTAGCCACGGGAATCGAGAATGAACGAAGTCACCTCCAATTTCAGAGGGCAGACGATGAAGGACGGTGACGAATGAAGCTCGTACGATCTGTGGCAAAACCGCGTTACGATCGATAATGCGATGATACGTATCGCGGTGTGCGGAAAAATTAAAAGTCGATGTTACCGCATCAAGTTTCATTACGCGTAGTAATATTTTATTACGAGTATCGATCACGTATATCCGAAATATTCGTGCAAAATGTTTATCGCGTCCACTGCTAACTACCGGATATCGCGTAGCAGAAATTACCATGAATAAATAATATTATTTTAAATATATTTATTTGGAAAGGAGAAATTTAATCGCAGTTTTTATTATCCACGTCAAAGTCGAGATAACTGCCCCTAAAACCTAACGTAATAAGACAAATGCAACATTTCTAAACATTCTTATTTTTCCAAATACCACTACAAAACTACATCCGTGGCTAACTAATATTCGATTTACAGAAAGATCGCCGTTTCCTTTAAAACAAATTTTTAGCAGCCGGCTCGAGACCTTCTTAATTTTCGCAACAGCAGACGTGCCGAAAGCTCCGAGACGATAAAGCCGAGAGCAAAAGGTACGTACCTAAGAAGTCCGAGGCGTCGTACGTGACCCTTCCAGCGAAGTGTTGGATGCCGAAGGACCTGCAGTCGACGGTTCTCGGCTCGAATAGCCGAGGATTCTGCTTGTGCTGGACCTTAACCTTGGCGACGTAACTCTCGGCCGTGCCGCGTATCGAGCACTCCACGTCCAGCATGCTGAGTAATCCGGTTCGCTGAAAATACGAGAATCGATTTTTACGTTCGATCGGGAAAGCTTGAGTCGGCAACGAGGAAAATATCCGGGTTTAATATCACGATTAATGATACGCTTATTCAACGTTAATCCCGTCTTTCTTCGCGCGAGTTAGCCGTCCACTGCTTTTTACATCGCCCTTTTCCATTCCCAGCTTTCATCGCGAATCGTCCGCCTCGCAAGCGTATACGCGTGTACGTATATAATATATAAGCGTCACGTATTATAAGCGATGTAATCCTGCGTCATTGCTTAAATCGAGGAAATCCGTTTACACCGGTCGATACATTTTTACGTATCCGAACATGCTCGGTGAAGCTCGTGCATAGCGAAAATGAAGAAGAGATCATCGCACCGAAGAAGCCTCGTCGACAAGATAACAATTCATAATAGACTCACCAGAGAGGAAATGAGATCGATGCACGGCACGTTATCGACGTAATCGACCTCCACGTCGCACCGTATCCCCTCGTCGCGGCAACTCTCGATCGAACTTTTGAATATGTGAGTATTGTAAAAGTGCTGCATGGTCTCGGCGCACAGGTTTATGCAGAGGTGCTCCAGCTGACTCGGTTTGGGATCTTCGAAGCCGAACATATCGAGGATGCCTATGAAGCCATCCGTGGCGTGTCGCACGGCGTTGTTTAGGGCGGTCATGCTTCTCGAACCTGTTCCACCTGTGTCCAACGTATCGCAAACAAAGTAGAGCACCGATCATCCAAACGCTGAAGCTCTGCGCGCAAAGTGATCGGCGTACTTGGCACGTTGAAATTGTATATATAGAGCAAATAGTTTGCGGTATAAATGGCCATGTATATATATATGAATAAGTTGATATTAGTGATATTCTAGAAAATTCGACTTAATTGTAATAAACTCGTTAACTCTTTTTTACTCTTACACATTGCAGTTTTTCCTTAAAAATATTATACTTGTTTTATATATCGTAATCCCCACAGTGCCAAGCACGATGTAAGAAGAGGATCGTCGATGTATCGAACGTGCACAATGCGTGCGTGAAAGACGGTGTGTATACACCAAAGATCGAGCATACCTGCCGAGCTACCTATCGTGGAGGCGTGCTGGCTCGTCACCTCCGCCTGATTGTGCACAGACTCGTTCGAGTCGGAGGAAAGCGTCCCGAGGGTAGAGCCCAATCTCTTCAGGCTGTTCGCCCTCCTGACTATCGTCGCCACCGTGCGACAGTACAGAGCTTTTGCCAACGAGTCCCTGGTCATGTTAGACTGCGTAAACAAACACTCTTCAACATGTTTCCGGCACACCTAATCGACGGCGGTGTCGCGCGATATTGGTTTTGCACTCCGCATTCACCCTTTTGCGAATCAAATGCACCGTTTTATAAATCAAATGCGGAGTTTTCTTTATCGAAGTAATCTTTAAAATTACAATTTTCCGCGAGGAATACTTTTGCTAATTCTTCAAACTATGACCACTCGGTCGATGCGATTTAAGCGTTCTGTCGCAACTATTATTGCTCAGGGTACAACAGCGGGGGAACCATTAAGGACGAATTTATCTGCACGTTATGTGCGTAATGTATAAATATTTCTCACGATAAATATGGACTTTACGTTGTTCGATATTATTTCACATCGTTGTCCGCTCCAGTATCGTTATATGTATGCTATCAAGTTTTTCCAAAAGACACTTTCACGTTGTTCGAAGACGCAAAGCGCAAGAGGGCGAATTTAAGCTGCAAAAGGATGAACTCGAAGTCCAAAAAGATGAATTTGAAGTGCAAAGCTTGAACAGTGATTGAAGAGTACCATGTTCGCATCGCAGACCGACTTGACCAGCTGTCCCCTCGCGTTGTGGGTCCTCGAGGTGAGGCCCCTCAGCAGGGCTGGCGGCGGGACCCCCAAAAGCGCCGCGACGGAGGCCAGCTCGTTCTCCCCTATAACTCCGACCTCCACCCCTGGGCCGTCGGTGAAGCCGACATTACCGAGAATCAACACCGCGGCCAACACCCTCACGACGTCCAAAAACGGTATTCCGAGCACGCCTGTCGACAGACATCTCTCTTACGAAGATCCGCCGATTCCTCGAGTTGCATGGAGAACGCGAATGTCCAAACGAATATATCATTCTCTTCCCCTCGTTCTCGATTATCAACCAACGATGTGGTATAATTGATCGGGCATTTACGATAGCCGATTCTCGTCCGATCGCACGAAGGTCTTTGTTGAGAATATTTTACGATCGCTCGGAAGGAGTATCGTCGATATTTCTTCCGCGATATTATCGAGAACAAGAGTCGAAGGATGAAAACGTTGGTACTTTTACGGAGACGTAAAATAAGTTTGGAGGATCGCGATATAGATATTTAGACGCAACATACCTAAGCAGGCTTTCCACGCTTGGAACCTTATCGCATCCTCGGCTTCGTCCTGCCGCGTATCTCCATACTGAAGATACCTCAGATTTTTTAAGTTATAGCCTTCCAGATTAAGTTTCACTGTCACGAAAGATCGGGAATTATCGAACGATCGGCGGAGTAGCGTACACCTCCGAAAGAAAAGAATTCGTTACCTCGCTCCTCGTGGGACAATCCAGCTAACATTTGATAGAATATGTGATAATTCTTTTCGTCCGGGAGTGGCCTAATGACTCGCGTTTGATCTAGGAAGTAACAATGAATTTTCGTTCTGTACAATGCTCCGTCCGTTACCTGAACTTCGATAAAATGGCCCTAGAAGATATTTCACGCCGTTAGTTCGACACCAAAAGCGACGCGATCAGCAGCGTCTATCAGAGCGACTGGAACGTACCGTCGAAACTTCGTCGTTAAATTCTACCAAGGAAAAACTTCCATCCGTTTTCCCTCCCCCCTAAAAAAAAAACCCGCGACTCCAGGCCCCGGCCGGCCCCGTGTAAGCACAAGAGTGCGACGCAAGTTCGTTGACGCCAAGTGCCAAGGCGCAACTGACACCCGCGGGACGAATCTTCGTTGCGAAAAGCACGACAATACCTTCCGGTTCCTCTAGTCGTTTTGGAACGAACGCTCGTAGGAGAGTGCTTCGAGTGCGGGCTACTCACTATTCGCGAACTCTCGGAATTGGTCGCGGTCTTGGCGGATCCGAGGGACCTGAGGACGGTGAACGCCGCCGCCAGATGCTTAAAGGCGTCGGTCTCCGGGCCACCGCCCGCCACGTCGAAGAGCTGCCGCAGCAACAGCATCGAGGCATAGGTCTTGCCGGAACCGCTGGTACCTGACGAACGATCCTTGCTTTATACGCCTTTCACCAATTTCGAGCACAGGCATCGCGATAAAGAATTGGACAGAAGGGCCAAAGGAAGAAAGTCCCGGATTCGAGTCCCAGTCGTCCCTCCACCCCGCGCTCCGTGTCTTTCCACGCCTCTTTTCTCGATAACGATTTGCTTTACCACGCGCGAGGATTTATCAATGAAATTTTCTTTACGATCTATAACCCTTAAAAATGATTCCACGCGCCGAGTGATCCACGCACCTGTGTGGAGAATACGGTGCCCACAGGAGCGGAAAGATAAAAAAAATCCTTCCCTTCCCCCGATCGTCGTGGCGAGAGAAGGAAAGAAGGAAGAATCTTACCGGATAGAATGATGGCCTGCGGATAGCCGGTCTCGGATTGCTGCCTCACCGCTTCCTGAACGACCTTGTTCAGCTGGGGCGCCAGCGGTACGGCCCTGGTGCTCGTTAAGGTCAACGGATTCCCAACGTCCGTATAAGGATTGATGCAGACGAGGATGGGCCCCACGTTCGTCTGAAATAAACCGTGGCGAGTTAACCGGCGCGTCTAATTCTTGAACCGCGCGAAGTCCCGAGAGATTGGCGGATTTAAGGTTATACGCGGACGCATCGCCCGGCGCGTTCGATTCCTCGGCCGTGGAAAATCCTCGAGTCGATATTCAAAGATTAGGGAATAAAAATCTATACGTTAGCCAGCACGCTCGACGATTCGTTCCGTCTCATTATTTTAGGATCTTTTCCTACGGCAAGAGTATATTCCCACTTTTTCCAACATAGTGCACGTTCGATGCAATACGGTACGTCTACTCATCTTGCTCGGTGGATTAAGTAATAAACGCTGATGCGGTCTCGACGAGCAGTTATATGTTCCAGGTGTTCGGAAGAGATAGCGAACGGCTCGTACACGTTCGCGTAGAAATGCATATACATCGTGTACGTCATTCGCGTAAACATCTATAAATTTATGTCCACCCTACGTATACGCGTATAAACCCTTTCAGAGTCGTAAAGCCGATTTAGATACGAGCCGTGCAACGTAACGACGCGCATAAGCAGGTCCGAAATCGGGACGCGAAGCGGTCCACGGCTAGAATTTGAAGGAGGGCGAAAAAGGAGAGGAGGAGAGGGAGGAAGAAGTACGACGAGGTGGGCGAAGAGACGAAACGAAGGGCAAGGCGCGAGGAAGGGGGCAACGGAAGGAGAGACGAAGGCGGCAAAGACCGGGGTGGCGCAACAGGCTACGAGCGGCGTGCAGCGATAAAACCTCTAATTCTAGCCGAGCAAAAATAATATTTTCCATTTGTTTCGAAACACGTTTAATCTAGGGGATAGACCGATAAACGCGATACAACAAACGATTCCAACAACCACGTTCGATACTTTGCCCCGCATTGGCGAGTGAACTTTTTCTAAATAAGAAACGTATAGATCGCAAGGAAAGAACGACCTCTTCACCCTCGCTTCCTTCCATACATCGAATACATCGAAAGCCATAATTGTGAGGAGTAAGTATCGGATGGCCATGGTTTATCGAACGATAACTTTGTCCACTTACGATCAAAACTTTGACGACCGTGCGGCGTGGCTTTTGCCCGGCTCGGTTCCTATTAGAAGTCCGGCTAGAGAAAGCAAGACGGCACGGTGGAGGGACGAACAAAAAGGTGAAAAACGGCCGGATGACCGGAGGGGAGAGAGAACCGGTCCCACGTCGAGCTCGACGGGGCATTATGGGGAAGAAGGAGAGCGAGGGACTGAGAGAAGAGGAGAGAGAGGGAGAGAGAGAGAGAGAGAGAGAGAGAGAGGTTTAAGGGGCGTCAGGCGGGTAAGGAGAGCGAAAGAGAGGATACGGTGGAAGCGCAGAGAGAGCCTCGTAAACGGATTACGCACCTGCGTTTGCCACGACCGAGGCGTCTCGTCATCGACCAGGAGGAAAACTATCGTGGACGACGAGGGAGGCTGACTTTTGTCGTCGATACGTACCACGGAAGGAGGACCGTTGGTTTCATTATTCGCGTAACCCTTTGGATACTGCCAGGGACTATAGCCCTCCAACGTCCGAACGCTCCCTGCGTCCTACCCATCAGCGCGATCACCTGCTCGTTTGTGCGGTGATCCGAACTCCGATGATTTTTTCAACGACACCTTGGTCGAACGCGATACAACTTTTTTTTGGCTTCATCGCCACTGATTTTGTCAGTTTTACTCGCAAACCCTTCACTCGTGATTTACGATGCGTTCCAAAATATCGAAAATTTGACGCTCTACGCCGTAAAGTGTACGTCGCTGTGTAACTGGCGTACGCAGCGCAATCGTATTCGCGATTCGATATTGCGAGATCGTATTGGCGAAAGACGTAGTCCTATCGAAAATGTTCGTTTCGAACACCAAGCGGTAAGTTCGTTGGACCTAGGACCTTTTCCGTCTTATCCCGCATCTGGTGCCAACGGAGTTATGGTATCTATATCTATGACGTGGAAAATTCTTTAAAGAGGATGGGCGAGATTTAAACTCGAGTCTTCCGCGTGGAAATCCAAGCCTCTATCCGCTACACTGCTTGTATTACCGAGTTTACGATGGCGAAGAGACCGACTCTTCACGTCCGATTTCTCGTCTCATCTTCCTCGAGATTAATGGCGCGAGATATTTGACCTCTGGACTTAGCGCCGAAGACTCTGCGCCATCATTGAAATCGGCACGATCCTGCGTTTGGGGACGAATCGACTTCAGGTCCGGCCACCCGACGAACCGATTTTTTTCCATATTTTCTGCCTCGTTAATTGCACATACACGAAGCTATGTACAGCGTTCGAACATTTTTTTCTCGAACCGAAGGCCAACGTATATGCACGCGGATATACATAGCGAGAGTCCGAAAAAAGCATAAACCGAGTACGAGCCCATGGGCTTTTTAACGAAAAAGCCGGCACGGTCTGGCAAGCGCGTATCCATCCTCGAGCATCGAGCATAGCCACTTTTTACCCGAGGCGTTCCCTTTCTTTCGACTCGGTTTCCTCTCGCTCGAAGGACGTATCCAAGAACGTCCGATTTCTCCGCCAGCTCGGTGTCCCCGGATAGAATATTTCTCCGCTTTCGTTACTCGAGCCGTTTACTCTCAAAGTGGGCCAAGTCCACGTTTGAAAATAAAAACGAAGTTTATCCGTCGATCGCGGCAAAAGGTACGTTAACGCTAGGTCGCGCTACTTTACCTCGAGTTACGTTGTTACAAAATTTTCGTAAACATTTACCGCTCGATGAAAACTTTGAATGATTTGGAGAAACATTTGTATGGAACCTTTCAAAGAAAATCCTTGGAACGCTTAGACTCCGGAAGAATTACGGTTTAAAAAATAATCGATACGATTAAGGGGCACGAGACAGACGTTGGAATATTTGGATCGATCTTTACGATGATATCCACCGGTATCTTACGTGCAGTTTCAAAGAGATCCATTTATACACGGTAGAGCCAGAGAAAATTGACGGATTTGTAAACACTATTACGATGAACACCCTCGAGATTATCTCCGAGTCGGCCCGTATCTCGGTCCACCGTCTAGATTCGCGAGGGCGATAAAGCAAGGGAAAGGACTCTCGCTCTTTTGGCCGTGTCGAAATAAGTAGGAAATGCCGGAGCATCGGGAGACTCACGGGCGGGCACCTCGATGGAATGCGAGCGTGCCACCTGTGCGTGGGTTTCCGCGCGGCAAGACGAGGGCCCCGGCTTCGATTCTCAACGCATCGCCGACCGCCGAACCCGCGCTCAAATTTACCCTGCGACCGACGATTTTACGACCGCGCCATTATTTCTCCACTCCTTGGCCCCGGACCAGCGCTCACTTCTTCGACTCGATACGCCTAACCTCGCCACTTTGTTTTAGTTAAATATAGTCATCGACGGAGATCGACTCGAAACGATTTTTTCTACCTCTTCCGAGTGGATTTCTGAGTCGTCGGAATTACGCACTGCGTGGAAAATTCTCCATCGGTGATGAGAGACGTTCGAGTTCCGATCTCCCGCGTGGAAGTCCGAGCGTCTATCCGTTACACCACCGTAGCTCTGAGCGATCTTTTCGTCTGGAACGTATTTTAAATCCTGCCAAAATGCCGGGGAGAACGCAAAAATAACTCGAAGCATTTGTATTAGAGTTCTAAGTCGAGTATACGATACGAACGAGCGTATTTTAAGCGCCGCAAGAAAGACTCTCCTTCTATACCGAATACGGAAATAACCTTCGATCGTCCAGCGTGTGTATTTAAGTTGCATCTTAACTGCGAGTTTTGCGAAATTTCATTGAAACTCGCGGGATGAAGCGGAGAATGACAGGGTGGATTCTTGAAGAAAAAGGCGAGCCATAATCGGGCACAGGCGGCGCGGTCGGCGATTCGTCGAGGAGGGTACATCGACCGAGTGGCGTTTGCGTTATTGCACGGAGCCGTGGCTCGTTACGGGCGGCGCGAGCGCAACTTAAAATCTCCCGTTTTGCTTTGGTCCACTTGCATTCCACCGGAGTGGATCCACCTCGAGCCGCGCGCATTCCCCGGGCCCTCGCTTTTCGCCCTCGTATTCCTCCTTCTCGTTCCTCCACCAGGAATGCGACTACTCGGAAGCGTGCCTCCTCTCCCCTCTCTCTTTCACTCCTCGCGGACGATCGACGCGTATACGATAAGGTTGCTCGAGCCTCGCCGCTGCCCAAGCTTTTTGATTTTGCATCCAATATTGGCGCGACGGAGCTTTTGAGGGAAATAAGATGTACAAATCCATGAAACATATCGCTTCGCGTAATGAGTATCCGCCAGCGACCACGTAGCGATAAATTCTCTTAGCCGGTAAAGTTAGAGTGGTTTTCTTATAATTTTCTGGAAGCCCTCTGGTCCATTTTGCGAGTATATCAGCCATAAATTCGCGGTTGGAAAAATGGTAAGGCAAAGGGTTGAGTTTGATTCGGCGCCATCGGAGTTACGATGTGCGCGCCACGTGGAAAATTATCCAGGGACGATGGGCAGAACTTCCACGCAGAGGTTTCAACCTCGAGCCACTGCACAACGGATCGATAAGTATCCATGTGTAATACAACGTAATACGCGTACAATAACGTAGTTATTAGCAGTAACATTAGCTTTCTATTACGCGCTCTAAGAATAGCATTTGCCGCGAGATAAGCGGACGGATAATTAGTAGTAACCATTAGCTATTAGCAGTAACGTAAGGTTTCTATTACACGCTCCGCGAATAGTATTCTACTACGAGACAAGCGTGCGAGTAACATCGTATTCGAAGACGCGACCTTTACAGTACGCCAAAACACCATTCCGTACTTTGGGTCGTTAACGCGCTGGAATATAGCGATCGAGAATCCGGACATTTTTGTCTCGTCCGTCGAATTTTGTGCGATACACGATATTCCGTAATTCACATTTCGCAAAGTACTCCTTTCTCGATAAAAAAAAAATCGCGCTTGTTAAAACATCGACTGCCATCGGGATGGTCTAATTGCTTTTTTAGTCCTCCTTATTCGTTCGTCCAAAACTTCATCGTAAATGACGAAATCAATTTTTTGCACGATAATTTTATTTTTCAGATCGACATATCGTTTTTCAAATGTACGGCAAATCATCTCTCGTTAGTATACAAATCTAAATATCGCTTACCGGAGGAAGGCTGCAACCGCTATTGATCGAAAAAGATCGTGAACGATCGGTGGCCAAACGTATGGAACCGATAACACGGTGACATAACGTCAAGTTGCTGTAATTTAAGAACGATAAAATGCTCTTTTCGAATAAATAAAAGTTCTTCGGTATCCGCATTTGCAGCCACAGGGAGCGCTGGTTCGAACTCGAATATAAGCTGCAACGTTACTTGCCTTCGATTTCCGATAACGATTTTCCCCGACGCTCGGCCTGCCCGGTTTTTACATTCCGTCGAACACTCGTTTTGCAACCCAGTTTCGTTTAAATCCTTTGCGGTTCTACGTCGCTCGTTGTATCGTATTTCTCGCTATCGATACTTTGCAACGATATCGGGCACGTAAAACAAACAATCTCCCTGCAGCTTTTTCGTTTCTGAGCATCGGGAATGCGTCGTTCGATAATTCGTTCGATCCTTCGGTTTGTACTTCGATGCGTATCTTCGACATAACCTTGCACCGCCGATCGGCTGGGCGCGAAACTCGTAAAATATTTTCGCTCTTATAATATCCAAACGCGTATCGATCGTCCTCTTCTATCATCGTTACCCAGTATCCCGGATTTACGAGCGATAAAAGCTCGAATTACGAAATTGTCTCGAGAAAGTAAGAATCGAGGCGAGAGACAGAGAGAGAGAGAGAGAAAGGGCCGGCGAGCGAGCGAGGAGGGAGAGAAAGAGAGCGAGAGAGCGAAGGGGTAAAGGAGTGCGCGGACGAGAGAAGATAAGAGCGCGCGAATGAGCGAGCGAGAGAGAGAGAGAGAGAGAGAGAGGCACGCGCGCACAGATGTGTCGGCGTGCGCGTACGCGCGCGCAAAAACTGGCTCCCTAACGCGGTAAACCAGGCTCCCCATCTCGTTGTTGTTATTTTTATTATCGTTGCATCGTTAAGTGCGCTCCAAGGCAAGACCGCTTTCTCCACGGACGATTTTCGGGCATCGTCGTTATTTCACCCCGAGATTTATTGCCGCTCGAAGTACACCCAGATACCGATCGCTTACAAACCGCGCCGAGGCTCGGCCTCGCCTATAAGTGATTCTCTGCCCGGATTTACGCCCGGGATCAAACGATTTCGGTGAGAAACTGCTTGGCTCGCGGTAGCGACTGGTCCGTTAACGCTTCGCTTCTGAGGCCTTCGGAGCGGCGCGCAACGTGAATCCGGGATGGTGTCGAGCGTTTCCTCTCGGTCGCTTTGCGTTAGAAAAAACTCTTACGGCTTTTGGGATAAATCAAATTTAGCGAGGAAATTCCGTGGTACGTGGTCCATTATTCGATCGCGTCGTAATCCACGCTTTTTAAAGGGCATTTTCAAGAGCGTTGTCGACTTCCGTTCAAAATAAACGGTTTATTTGACTTGTAAGAAAAAACGCTGTGTACATGTTTTTACGACTATACATCGTCGTTTCGATATCGAACGTTTATCGTGGTACGCGTATTTCGTCACATCGTACCATTTTTAATTTTGAACCGGTCCATCGGTTTTCGTAGTTGGTTTCCTTTAAAACACGATGCACATCCATCATAATGACCAATAACGACACGAATGCGCGCCTAATTAGCGTTTGGGCGGGATGACTTCGCGGAGCGGCTAATTGAGATAAATGCCAGATTTGGCGCGAAGCCTGAGAACGGCGAAATTCCGATCGAAGACGCGAGTCTTCGGTATTTATTCGGAAAACTTTGTTGTATAATTCTCGATACGCGTACCCCGTAGAGTTGCCTTTGTCGTATTATCTTCGCGGTTCGCGACAAAAATAAAATAAAAGGAAACCTTCGACGATCGTCTTATTCGTACGCGCGTCTCTCGACTTTCCACGAGAATCGGAAAAAGTCGATCTAAATTCGTAGAGATCATCGGCCTGGATCGGTTCCGTCTATCGCCGAGAACACTTTCTCGGGAAACGTTGGAGTCAATAAAATATCGATAAGGAAACGAAGAACTTTCGTGGCCGAAAGGTCTCGGGACTCTTTCTCGAGACACCTCGCGTCGTTGATGGAGTTTTATCGAGAATTATCGCGTAGGAAATCCCCGATCCGTCGTGTTTTTACAGGGCAGAGCTCGAGATGGACGATAAAAGGATCGAGGAGGTGGAATCAGGATCGAGATCTCGTTTGCAAGGCGATATCCCGGCGCGTTACTCGCGCCGCCGACCGAAAACCGCGATGACAGTAAATCGATACACTTATCCGGCAAGGTGTCGTGAAATCTTACTCGAATGAGCGCGCAAAGCCTCCCTCGTCGCTCACGGTTTCCTGCACTGCCGAGGATCGGCGAGCGCAGTTTCATTGCCCACTGCCCGTTGCGTAATCCACAAAAGAACCTATTGCGAAGTCGCTGCCGAGTATATCGAACCTGCGGTCGAGCGAAACTCGAGTAAACCGACGGATAATAACTGGCCCGCCGTTCATAAGTGGGAGGACACCTGCTGGTTCTCCCACGGATCACGATTATTGCCTCGAATCGATCCGTTCGAATTCGCTCTGAACGCGATAATTGGCACGAATAAATCAAATCTACGCACGCGTATTTTCCTCCTTTCTCGTAACGTCGCATTCGACAAAAGTGTACGCCAAGGTATACTTGCTTTGCGTACGTAACAAGCTTTTCCGTTCGTTACATTTCCGTTCGTACAATGCCGCGTGTGGAATCGAAATATAAAGATACTTACTTTGTAGATAAAGAGGAGAACGAATAAACGAGGTAGTAACGGAATAAAAAGGTACTCCTCCACGTTTGGCGCTTTGCTTTTCGCGACAAAGTCGCGTATGATACGTGCAGGAGTACAAAACAGATGTTTATAGCGACGAAGTCTAAAGTCATTCTTGCATAAATGTCAAATATGAATTCGAAAGAAATACATAACCGTATAACGACTACCATTACACGTTACACGTACCGCTAAAACAAGAATTAGGATTTCCTTTGCCTTATCGCGTTGACCAAAGAAATAAAGAAAAAACGGGCAAAATACAGAAGATCGATTAGAATCGCGTGGACGATAAGCGTATTTCGCAAAAGTCTCTTCGCCTCGTTCATCGACGAAACGTTCAATTCCGAGAAGTGAGTTTTGACGAAGCTTCGCGAAGAAACGTAGGAGGAAGAGGTTGGACTTACGTGATACTGTTTGGCGCAGAAACGCGCTTGAAGGCACTTGAGCACCGCGTCCTCCGTGAGAGGCCCTGGCAGATGAATGAGGTCGTCCAAGGCCGTGGAGGTCGCAGGCCCGGAGGAAGGCGCGCCGGTTTTTGGGAGACATCGATGCTGACCCTGATTGCTCTTCGCGTTCTTCACGTCCGCTATGATGCTGGAGATCGGCGGCGAGCGCAAACAGCCCAAAGCCGTCACGCAGGAGACGATTCCGTCGTCCGGCACTCCATTATGGCGTTTCGAGGGATCTAGATCTGGATCGAGCAAGTGCGAGCGATTAGCTTTATCGATAATGCCAACGACCTTATTTGCGGGGCATCGAGTGCAATACGATCTTAAGGGAGGTATAAGCGCAATCTCGTAGGGTTCGTGATGCGCGGTAAACGATTGGGACGGCCGAGTGATATTTGTTATGGAAGATTTCGAATTCTACGTTATACTTCGGACGTACTTATACGTGATTATTAATTGCCTTTTAAAGTTTATGATTCGTCGTTGCGATAAGAGAGACAGTGTTGAGATAACCGCTCGAAGGACTTGGAGCGCAATGTAATTTTTGGGCGAATAGGTTTCCGTGGAAGAAATTTGGGCCGTTGGGTGATTGAACCGGGACTCGAGCACGAATTCCTCCGCTTGCCCTACTTATCTCGCGAAAGACTTTGGGTCCTACAACGTAATCCGCATGCATACGTACGATCGATTAATTCTCTCGATAACGCGGCAAGTGGATCGAGCTCTTGAAGAGCGCCAGCCGCGATATAATTTCCAATGGTTTCCTGCAATGTAGCCGGTGGATCGAGCGCTTGAAGGGCGCCAAGAGAGAATATAATTTAAAACCCTTCGAACTCGTACTTAAATAAGATCGATCGACCCTTTCGATAATGCAGCCGCTGGATCAAACGCTTGGAGGGCGCCAACCGCCCGTAATCTTGAGGGGCTTAGATCTGCATACGGTAAGCACGATTGATCAACCATTTCGATAATGTAGGCTATAATGGAGCGAGCGCTTAAAGGGCTCCAAGCGCAATATCATTCGATATCTAATCGTTGCGAGAAGCCTAGATCCGTATTCGGTAAATATTATCGATTAACCGTCTCGACAATGTAACTAGTGGATCGAGTATGCGCGAAACACCAGACGCGATCTCTTTCGATGTCTAATGCTTTCGAGAATCCTAGATCTGTATATAGTAGCTAGGACTCCTTCGATAATGCGGGGGAGAAGTGAACGTTTAAAAGTCCTGAAACGCAGTATAATTTTCTAGCGATTAGTGAACCGAAATGTTTATGTTTTAGATTTATAAAAGAATTTCAGCCGGGTTTTAAAATTTCCATCGTTGCACGAATTTTCCATTTTCGGATAGATCGCCGCTTATCCTTTTTCGTAAGGACAGTCGTCGATGACCGACACAGTGCCTAGAGCGTTGAATCTCTTATCCGAATTTCCTTATCCTATCGCTCTGTCGCCACATTTTTGCCTCGCGTTTACTCTGGGATAATCGCGGAAGCTTAAAGGACGTATCCTGCAAAATGTTTGAAACTCGGCTGCTCGAGAATCATTTTTTTTTTACTCGAGATCTTCGTACGTATTGGCGGGCCAATACCTTTCCATGGTTTCTCAGTCGATCACGCACGAAGGAAATGGTACACCATGCGAAGCGTTGTAAAATACATTCGACCGTGGAAGTAGAACATTTTTTACACCATTGACGATCAAAAAAATTTTATCTAAAATTTTATACATCGCGCCATGTTTACATCGATATTACGTTTTTCCTCCTTCCTGGATATTTTGCTAGGAAAGTGAAAAACCGGAAGCTATCGAGTATACAAAACGATATATTCATGGTAACGTATTAAACGCGTACACTTTGTGCAAACATATCATACCAATTTTATTCCACTCTGCAATCCGATATTCGCAAAGCAAGCAACGCCGCTCTGTTCTGAATTTTTTAAAACTTCGCACACTAAAAGCGGTAAACAGTTCGTAAAAAACGCAACGAACAAAATTTGTTTTTCCTTTTGGGAAAACATTGGCGAGAATTTTTAGTAGGTGCGTACAAATCGGCGAAAACGTGCGAATATCAAAAACATTTGTAACGATAAATCGGACGATCAAATGTAGAAACCTTATTCTAAATAAAAATGACGATTAAGCGGTTCGAGTTGCGAACAAAAATAAATCCAACGTGTCAAAACGATGGAGTCGAGAAAAAGAAATCATCACGGTGCGGTAGTGCAAAATAAAGATTTTTCTTTACAGAAATTAAAAGGGCCAACTGTATCGCGAAATGTATCATGACCAATGGAGACGGAACATCGACAATAAATCCCTCGCAGTCCCGTCTCGATCTCTCTTCTCCAACGAACCGTACCTCGCGCCGAGACTTTTTCCCTGGTCCAATAATTCTACATTTACTAAGACAACCCGTAGATACTGCCCTTGCCAACTTCGAATTTTATCCTTTACTCAAATTAAACTTTGTTCAAAAATACAGCTACGTTTCGCATCCAACTATAACTTGAACATTGGAAATCGATAGTCCATTTCCAATACAAACACGCTCGTATACGTTATGAATATACTTCGCTGGTTTCGTAAATAACGTCTTTGATCGAATATAAGGGGCATTTACTTTTATATCGAGAGAAAGTAGAATTAGCGTCGAGGTGTACTATATTTCTGAATTCTCAATGGAACAGGAGAGAGGAAGAGAAAGGCAGAAAGTGACAGAGGGGAAGACGATGAGAGAATATTGGGTATCTCCGTAGACTCGTCGATATCCTTCGGCCAAGGCTTCCGAATGCGAGTTCTGGAGAAACCCAGAATTTCATCGGAAAAGGATCTAGAGTTCGGCGAGCTAAAGTGTCTTTTTGAGTCAGCTATATTAATTTCGATCTGTTGGTACAACGAACCTATCGACGGTGAGAGCATACAAGCGAGCATACAAGCGAGAGTCGCTCTCTCAAGTACGCCCGCCATTTCTGATATGCGATGAGTCGCAGCCGTGTATATAGGTAAGAACGTCAGAAGCTAAAGGTACTTGCGAGGAGGATCCTCGATTTACGGCCCTTCGGTGCACATCGATCAGGGCGTTCGGATCTTGCATAAAACAGCGCGCGATCGATAATCCGCGGAGTTTCACGAGAAAGCGTGAATCGAAAGAAATTCTAGAGATTAACTTTTTACGCACTTCCTTCGACATCTTGCTTGCCATATACGGGCCGTCTCAGAAAAATGTACTCGCTCTTTATTCCAACGTAGTCGAACGCACTGGTTTTTGAAAGCGTATCTCATTTTCTGGAATTTACGTTATCAGACACGTACTTACGTCGATAAATACATCGATGAAAGGGAAATATACGAGTAATGACCGATCGAAAAGCGAGAACATTTATTTGGAGCAGCTCGTATTATCGCCGTTACGATACGTCAGTTTTTAAAATCAAGAGCGATTCAAAGATGCCAATACACGCACATATACGTTTCCTTTTAAACAACGGATAACGCCCAGTGGCCACACACGTGGACGTTATCGTCTTAAATACATTTTCCTCGTCATACCGATTCTCTCGATCCCTCGCCAAAATTCCCTCGCTAAAAAAATGATGCCCCGAAGAGGTTAACTCCTGACGCGCGTTTTCGAAAAATACACGCGTAATAAACGGTCAAATGCATTCCGAACGATCAAACGAATTTGCCGAACAGGATATTTCGGTCGAAATTTGCGAGCGCGCGCAACGATAATTCCGGCGGTACAACTTTCGTCGTCGACGCTTCAAATACAAAATACTCCCGTTCGCGTCTCCGGCGCATCAACCCCTTCCACGAGCACTCGCGGATCAACGATCGGCGCGAAAACTTACTCTCTCCTTGACCAAAGGAGAATAGCCAGCATTATTTACCTCAAACCTTCCCATCCAGCGTCCTTCGTTATATCGGATTCTCGGAAAAGCCACGAACGCACTTTGGCAACGGTCGACGATGATCGATTTCCGATCGACTCGAAGTCGGGAGAAAATCTTGGAAGGACCATCGAACGCGCTCCCGGGAAAATCGCATGGACAAGAAGCGGCGGATCGGCTGGCGCCAAAAGGTCCGCGAGCCGAGGGGCTGGGAAGGAGCGGGGTGGGTGAGGGCTTGGAGGGCTTGGAGGGACGGGTTGGGCGCACTTATCCAGGTACTGACCGGCTATCAAATTATTCGCCGTGGTCGAGTTGTGTCCAAGCGTGTTCGCGCCGGCGTGATTGACGTGCGGATGGACGATGGCCGAGGCCGTCAGCGTGTGCGCGCCCGGATGCGCGGCTCCCAGGGGCAGCGTCGAGGAGGCCAGGGGCACCAGCGTCGTCGTGGTCGTCCTGGGGGGCACGGCCGGCGCCGGGGAGGAGGGCACGCCGGGCTTCTCCGGGCTCTTCGCGAGGGGCCCGCCGCCTCCGCCGCCTCCGCCTCCGCCACCACCTCCGCCACCGCCTCCGCCTCCGCCTGCGCCTGCGCCTGCGCCTGCGCCCGCGCCTGCGCCCGCGCCCCCGCACCCGCCGCCTCCGGCTGGGCCCGACCCGTTGGCCGGCTGGCCGACGTGCAGCCGGTTCCTCAGGGTCACCAGTTCCGTGCTCAGGCTCCTGAGGCGCTGCTGGAGGTGCACGGCTTCGTTCGAGGACGAGGCATCTGAAAGAGGCAAATGGAAACGTCTCTCACAAGGGGAGCGCACGGCATACGGTGATGATTGTACGGTCATTATATGCGTTAGCGACGAGAGCATCGTACGCCGATCGTACGCGATGCCGACGAGAGGATTCTTCCGCGCGGGGGGTTCCTTCTGGAAGCGTAGGCTCGTGGAGGACGAGAGCGCGGCGCGACTTTGCGGAAGACGGACTCGTGCACCGCGGCTTCCTACGGCGCGCGGTGGTAAGAGCCTCGATGATTCTAAGCGGACGAGATTGTCCTCGAACGAGCCGCGATCTCTCGATGCTCGATGCACTTTTTTGTTCGCCGACGGATAAAAATGGAGATGCTTGGCACGATCGTTGGAATGGTTCGTCCGGTGCGTATATCGATGTGCTTTCTTATTCGAATGTACGTCGAAACCATGGAAGGGTATTATTTTCGTCCGACTGGAATTGGAACGCTTACTACCGCGCTACTGCAGTTTCGAGAATGCTGGTTCGCGTAGCGTGGCTCGTTATGGCACTGGATGGCGAGGACGCGAATTTGTGCGATACGGGTTAATGGATCGCGAGTTTGTACAATGCGGATTAGTGGATCGCGAGTTTGTATAACGCAGGTCCGTGGAAGGTGAACCGGTATCGTGGCACTTCGCACGGTCGATTCATCGACGATGCGCGTCTTTGCGATAGCTCGACTTTGGAATTGGTCGAAAGGACGCGAACGCGGCGCGGTTTATCGCGTCGTGTCTCGAAGCGGAAAGGATAAAACGGAAGGATAGAGTCATTTATTTTCGCAAACGTACATACTTCGCGGATATTTGATAAAGGAGAAAACGTACGCGTCGCGATGTTCGCGCTGCCCCGATAATCGTAAACCCTTACCCTCCCAAAGGCATCCCGTTTGAGGCAAAAGAAGGCCCGCCATCTTTTTCCCCGCATAAATCTCCGCTCGAAGAACCCTTCCCCCAAGTTGACGCACCTAGACGTTCTGAAATACGTTATCTTCCTCCATCATCCAGTCCAGTCGCTTTAATAACGTCTCTCCTTAATTCCACAATCCTATTTCCGATTCTCCCTAGCATGCTGTTCTCGGCATTACTCGCTCCTCCGCGCCTCGTTATCCTCCCCGTAGGATAAGGTTGCTCGAGTTGCGGCCCATGAGAAAGATCGAGTACAAATCGCGGGATTCGTTAAATATACAAGAACCATCTCTTCGAGCTAAAACACTCGCGAACGTATCGCTCTATCGCGATAAAACCTTCGAGAAATCTACGCGCTTTCCATAAAATCAACAAAATCGATCGAACCAGAGCTCGACCGAGCGGCTTCCCCCACATCTATCGACCCGAGGACGGAATTTCGGGCGCGATACCGGCGATTGCCTTCCGGAAAACCACTAAAAGTCCAGGATCCATGGCCGCGACGCGAGGCGGTAATCTCGCTCTTGTCGCGTCCCGTTTAACGAGGACGCCCGAGGGCGCGATTCGTCAAATCCGCGCTTCGTCCAGGAATCCGCAGGTCGTTCGCCATAGGCAGGTCGGGAGGAGGATCGGGCGTTAGGCGAGCCCGATTAAATATCGCGTCCACCTTTCGGCGTGCCGGGCGCTGCCCGAATTAATTATTTCCGCGCGTAAAATCCGGCCGTAAAGCGCGGCCCGTAAATTCGGATCGTCGACTTTCCGGCCGGCGACGTAAATTTCCTAACGAGCATATTACGGGCCGCGTGGCCGGCCCCGCCAAAGGTACTGCCAACGAGGTATTTTGGTAATGGCCACTGCCCGCAAAATTACGCTATAAAGAGCCCGAACTTTACGAAATAGAGGACGGGGAATATTTTAGAAACCGCCGCGGGACGTACACCCCCGTGCAAAATGTCTTGGCCCCGCGCTCCCTCCCTTCGGCGTCCTTCCAATTCCACGCGGATCGCCCGCATAATGAATTTCTCTACCGTATCTTTACGCGCTCGAATGATATTGCGGGGAAATTATTTTGGTCGTTCGGCTTTACCGCCGCGTACATTTATGAGCGTACGATCCGACGGGGAGCGGCGGGCACGAATCAAATTTTTTCTTTACGAACGTTTTTTTAGACCTCGTAAAAAGGATTATTGTTCTTGCGCTGCTTATACAAATTGGAAATGCATGGCGTAATGCTGTAGGATCTCGGATCGGAATCCAAAGCGAGATCTTCGAGCTTGAAGGATGCAAAAGAAATTCTAAGCGCGATTGGTAATTTCGGCGAAGGTTTGGAACCGATTATCGTGCGTGTTTCTCTTTACTGCGAAAATAGGCGATTGAGAGAAATGCGAAAAAATAGTACCGTTTTTCAACGAGAGTCTCCCGCGTTTATTTCGGCATAATTCTCCGGGCGCTGTATTAATGTATCGTAATTAACCTTCGCGAGAGCGAGTAGCCGCGATCAAACTTTCTAATTAGTCCTTTTCCTCGAATTATTTGGCAGTGCGGTTTATTTAGATCTCCCGTAAGTACCATAAATACCGAAAGCCAGCGTTGAATGGCCAACGGTGTAACTGGTTCCACGAATATAGGACATCGAACGAACGATCGCTTCGCGCGGCTCGCTCGCTACGATATATGGCCCTCGGTTTATCACGCTGGATAGATTTGTACTCTTTTTTTACAGTCCCGCCGACGAAAAAACATCGGGATCCTTTGCGATCGCCTGGTTTTTCGCACGCGAGCCGAAAGGATTTTGGTCGAGTCGAATCGATCGCTCGTCGACTCTTCGCACGAGATTATAGGTCTCGCTATCGAGTACCCGTGATATTGTGCGTGTGAATAAAGCGATCTCCCGAACCTCCTTCTATTTCTCATCATCGGAGGAGAGGTATGTTGCTGAGAAAACTCTTCCTTCATCCACTATGTATTATCAAATACAGAGTATCCGAATAAAATGTATACGCGCTTTAAACGATGAAAACGATAAAATTACGCGATACGAATGTGAAAGTTCGTAAAATGCGGAAACACCCGTTGGGCACTTCTACCTCTACGTACTATCGGTCTTTGAGTAGAATCCAAAATCTCATCGATCATCCAACGTGTATTTATAAAGCACGATTCGAGTGTAACCTGCGGAGTGAGTTGACTGGCGCGAACGGATAAAACGTCCAGGATGAAGTTATTTACGTCAATGGATCGTAAATGAACAAACTTTATTGGACGAGTTTACCGAAACTGGTCGACCGAGGATTTTTCATGACGCTCGCTTCCACACGGTGTTTACATTCGTTTGCTCACTCGGTTCTAACCCGGGCTTCGTTTTTAAATCCTTCGCGGTCCAACATCGGCTACGCTCTCGTATTTCTTGCTCTCGATGTTTTGCAACGTTATCATGCACGCGAATCGAATAATCTCTCGACCACTTTTTCTCTCTCTCTCTCTCCTCTCTCTTCTACCCTCGAAATTCTCTTTGGATATATCCTTTTTACAAGTATCGAGTACAACTTCGATACACGCCGCAATGCGAGTTGACCGGTGCGGATTAGATCGAATTTCTCGAACCGCAAAGGATCGATGAATCACGCTCTTTTCCCTCGATTCGTTCTTCGCCGATCGGTCGATTATGGCTGGCAATGAGGCAGAAGAAGCGTTCTGGTAGAGCAGAGGGTGAAAGCAAGGCAGCCAGGGAGGGGAATCTGCCGGGGGAAGGCGATATGCGACGTTAACCTCGTCGCTTAAAAAGAATATCCACCCACCCCCTCTCTAAAACCCAACGACCAATCTCAAAGGAAAAAGTGGGCAAACGTTTGCGTTTATTTCCTTAACTGCCCAATAAAGCGTCGCTCCTGGCGTTGCACGTCGCGTATAAGATATGAATTTCCGAATGTTGCACAAATAAGCGTTTAACCATTGGAATTTGTTTTTCTTCCGATTTTATAAACATCCGTTCGGTGCTTATCGTCAATATTTTTGCTTTACTTTTGCAAACGATACCATCCCCCGATTTATCACGCTTTAAGAAATATGTTCCACGAATCTGCATCCGGCTTTCGGGGAGAATATTTGCTCGTCTATCGAAATATTATGATAGAAGCGATTACGGTGTCGATCGTAGTTTAATTCGTTCAACGTAAGTACGCGAATCATTTCGGATTCGAAATATTAAATTCGAAATACCTCTGCTGCACTTTTGTATTTATCTTTGACATTTACACTCCAAAAACTTTTCGATCTCGTTTATATTTATTACCGGAACGGTACCTTCACGAACGAGACCAATTTACCAAGATTAATATTGAATTTACGACTAGGTCCAATCGACACGACCCATAGAGATGGCTACGCAACATCGAAAGCTTTGGACGCATAATTGTCCCCTTACGCGGTTAAACATTAGCATTAACGGTGGGAGAAAAATATAAACGGTTTCCGTAATTTTCCTGGTTGAATTCGAAACGGGTCCAAACGCCTCCCTCCGTAAACTCGGCATCGAGTTAAGATCCCCGACGCCACGAGCGCCTCGTTCCGTAAGACAGCCGCCTCCGAGGCTATTTCAGTGGCGAAAGGCTTAAGATCGACGTTCCCGGACATTCGAGAATTTCCAGAAAAACACCTGTCCGCCTATTCTCCCGGGGGTCACGTCTCATCCACCGTGGCACACCTGTCAGTCAGGTGGTACGTGACTATAACCGACACCCGTGCGGCGCTGGCCCTTCACCCAACTTCCCTCCCCCCCCCCTGGCCCCTCCTCCCGCCCCTCCGCGAAGCCAGGCTCCGAGAGAAATCTAAGGGGCCCGCGAAGAGCGGTCACGGCTCTTCCATTTTCAGCTATCCTCCATTGTATCTTAGATTAACGGGACTCGAAGATGGCGCGCGGCGCGCGGATGCTGCCAGCAGAGAGGAACGAGAGTAATGGAGATACGCCGGTGTAGTGGATAGAGCTCCAGACTTGCACGCCGCGGATCCGAGCTCGAATCTCTTTTATCACTGCTGGAGAATTCCCCGCGTGACACGTACCGTGTAGATCTCGTGGTACGGGGTTCATATTAGCCGAGAGCTCCTAGGCCAAATGACCTTAGCAGTCGATGCCGAAAATAAATCGAAGAAGAAGAAGAAGGACGAGGCCGATGGAGACACGGACACGTAGCGGAGAGAAATTCAAACCTCCGGGCGGAAAGTCCGCGTTCGAAACTTCTCCGATGCAGAATTTTCCACGCGATACGTACGCTTTGAATCGGCTCGATGGGAGACCGCTTTGAAGCGACGGATCTTAGCGATTCATTCTGAAAATTAAACTCGAGCTTGGGGCACATCCATACGCAAAATCTGAATGCGAATTTGACTCGACTGGTGGAGAACTTTCCACCCGATATATCATAGATTCGATAACGAAAAATCCATATTAAATTAGCAGCGTTTACGTTGACTAAACCTAACGTTCGATGCCACGAATTCGAACGAACGAATAAACGATATCTTTCCATGGCTAGTATGACGCATCGAATAGTAACTCGAATATCCGAGCAAAGATCCGGGTTCGACTCGTGCTTATCGGCTTCGAATAAGCTCGCGCACGACGCGAGCGTTGTTCTTTCGCTTACTTGAAGGCCCTTTCAAAACGATAGGTCCTGATGCGAACCACTTTGATCGTCGATGCCAAAAATCGACCGAAAGTTAATGAGAGAAACGTTAGCCTCGCTCCTCCTTCGAACCGAACGTCTCGCCGAGAGACGATATTTATAGTCCTCGAATTTCTCCTACGCGTCGCGATCCTTCTATTGGACGATGTTCGTCGTTACGAAACTACGCGCCGCTCTGTACGCTGCTCCTCCTGTCCTTGCGCAACGCACCTTGATTTCGCCTCGAACCTCTTCCGCCAACCGCGATTTTAATCCGTCAACGCGAAAATCGTTTAATCGGTTCAAATTCTTTGCCTCCGTTTTCTTAGGAAAATTCGTTCATTTTTATCGATTCACGATCATCTCTGATCTCTCGTAACTCATCGTTTTGGGTAAATACCGAAAATGGTATAAACGAGCGAGGAATAGGTCGGTCCATTCGGACAAACCGGTGCCCGAATATCTATTAAACTACCGCGACGAGGGTGCCCATATCGTACAGGCGAAAAAGAGCTTGCGTCGGAGGGTAATAATGGGCGCTGAAAGAAACGACGGACAACGGTCTCGAAGGAGAAATGCGTAAGTATCCGGCTGGGAAATAATCAGCCGTCTTTTCACAGCACCCGGAAATCGATCGAGATAAGAGTCTCTCGCAATGTACCGTCATCGTTTAACGTTGATGCAAGTACAACGGTAATACATCAAAGCACTGAACTCGGTAGTTTTGTTAGCAATGAAAAATGACGGATTCGATAAAGAACGAAACGTTGCACGATTCCTCCAGAAACGATCGAAGCGCAGATGCGCGCATTCGAATAAATTACCAATCGAATCCGTGCTCAGGCCCCGCGACGAAGGAGTTTGCATCGTCCAGCACGAACCTGGCCCGCGGAAAACGCACCACGCGCTTCGTCGACGATTCCAAAATTTCCAAGGCTCGCACACGAATAAAAATAACGACGATCTTTTTCCAATATTTTGCTCCAAAGCTAGCTTTACAACGCGTTTCGTACTTCGTTTCTATCGGAAGCGATCAATCGAGATGCAGCGATACACGGAAAATCTTCCACCGTGCTCAAAAAAACAATACTAGAATCAAATACTAAAGGAAAGGACCCATCGAGCCAACGAGAAAATCTGTTTGCATGGTAATAAGAGCAAAATAAAACTACGAATAGTCGACTTAAAAGAAAAAAAAAAAAACAATTGGTCGTGTAGGAGCAGGGGCCAGTCCTCGTCTAAGAAGAGCGGAGCGCTTACGGCCTGGGGAAATAGAGGGCGGCGCTCGGCGGGGAAAAAGGCGATGGACATCGGTCTCGGAGGAGAACGTGGCCATAGTCGAAGGACGGGCCGGTATTCCGACCGGGAAATAATCACCGGGCTCTCGGAGGCTCCTCGAGGAGCGGCGGAGGGTCGGCGGGGCGAAGGAGTGGCCGCGATTTACGGTCGTCCGCGCGAAAATCACGATCGTAAGTGTGCGCCTTCCCTGCGCGCCGACCCTTTTTTTCCCTTCCCCCCTTCTTTCCCTCATTCATGAGCCCGTGTCGGCCATTTTCATTCATCTTCGCCCCTTTCGCACCTTCCACCCTCCTCTCGCCACCCCACCCCCCTCCCCTCCCTCCCCTCTCGCCACCCGTCCACCCCGCGGCGAGCCAATAAAATGCACGAGATACTCTGGGTCACCGGTTAAATGGCGCTCGTTACCGAACTTGCGGCTCGTTAAACGTCCTGCATTGGCCACGAGCGCGAATTCGAGTACGCGCGCTCCATCGGACGATACCCCCGTTATTTTGGCCCCAACCGAAAGACGTTTTCCTCGAGAGCGCTAGCGTTGACTATAGTCGCTCGACGTACGAGACTCGCCGTGACTATCGTCGGCGATCTCTTTTTCCAATGAGTCGAGCCTCGGTCGAACGTGGCACAGCGTTTTCTAGCTCCGTCGTTACTGATTTTGCCGCTTTGCTCAGGGACCGTACACCCGTGAGTTATGCAACGAGGTTTTCAAAATGACGCGCTCCACGCGCTAATGTATCGATGCGGACTCAAAGGTGATGATACTTGCGCACGCGATAATCGGATAACGATAGGGAATAATACGCGGCCGGAAAGTAGCGGAGATGTTATTCGAGCTTGCATTTGAATCGTTCGTTAAAGTTGCCGCAGCGCGTTTTTGCAACGATATTAATCGTCCAGGATCGACTTTTTTGTAGGGAGATAAAAACGATAGGATTTTTTATGCGATTGCGTTGCGCTCGTTATACGTTACGGAACGATGCAGCAAGATGGAAAACGTTGGAAAAACGATAAAAGCGAGTGAAGGAAAAGATCTGCATTGGTAATTTAAAGGAAACGTGCAAATGTACGCGAGTGTCTTCGAAGAGGTCGAACGGTTACCGAATCGTCGTTCGATGACGCGGATGCAAATCGAAGCGCGTTAAAGTATCACTGCTCTTGTACGTAAAAATGAAGAACGAAAGATGGAGTGGGACGCCATAGCGTTAGTCCGCCTATCGAATCGATCTAGCATCGCGAACGATCAGGATCGTGCGGTCGATCATCGAGAGGTACGATCCAATGATTTGAACTCGCGAATATTCCAGAGGCGATTATATACGGAGTGTCCGAAAAGGAATGTACTCCCCTTTCGATCGGTCACCACCGATAGATATTCGGTTTCGATCGAAGCGTCGATCAACGCGGATACAAATGCGATAAAATGACTCGAAGAAAATTCAATGACACTATGGACAACCGGTCTTTGCCCCGGTCTAATTCTTTCGTTTCCGCGTGTCCGCAAACGTTCGAACCGCTTCTCACCGTTTTCCAAACACGGTTGACAACGCGGAGCGATGGATTCGAACGAAGAAAGATATGATTAATGGGCGGATAAAGAGCGAGTAGATTTTTCCGAGACGGGCCGTACATAATGTACCGTACATTGTCATCGGGCGAAACGATTCGTGCGTTGAACCGCGAACGCGGCGTGCAATAGCCGGGGATGTAAATAACGCAATGCGCGTGCCCATTTGCGCCCCGCTATTAAATAAGTCCCAGAACCGGTTATGTAACTAATCTCCTATCCGGAAGTTAGTTATACGGTAACAAAACCAGTCGTCGCGAGCGAGGGAAGCGAGTCGCGGATCGTATATCACAATGAGCTAAAACTCTATCCTTCCTCCGTTCAACGAACGTATCCCTTTATTTATCGTGCCTTATTTATACGCGCTGCCTACGGAACACTTTCGATTGGGGAAACGATCGGAACCAGAGCGCTGTAAGAGACCACGCGAATGACCCCCATTCGAGATTCTGTCGTAAACCAGGTGTCCCGCTTGCCGAGGAATTGCGAAATATTCGAGATCGAAAGCAGCAGGATAGAGGCGAATTTTATTTTCCTCGGATAAAGCTGTATTTTATTTTAGGGGATTGAAACTGAGACGACGCACTTTCCTTCGGCACACCCTTCCTGCCGTGATCCGCTTGTTCCGTATATCAGAGAATTACGGGACTTTGCGTACGATTTTCTCCAAAATCTCGGAAGGTACATTTTTGTCCGCAAGCGTATACGTATTTATCTCTAGGGCTCGAGTTGAATGTTTACAGTTCGTGGCTAAGAAGGGGGCTGTTCTAACTTCTACGCCATATTTGCGCACGGAAAGCATCCGAATAAAAATTAATTCCGGGCAAAGCGACGATGATGATCTAAACCAAAATTAAACGCGGATCATTTTGTTTCCTTAAAGATTCGTTAAACGGAGACATACATATTTTGTACGTTGATAGATATCAAAAGAAGAAACCGAGATAGCGCATATTGGAGGACGAGCGATGGTCGTATAAATTCGAAGCGTGTTCCTGTGCAAGGTGCGTCGATGATTTATAAATATCCACCGCTGTAAACCGCGAAATGGTGGCGCGAACGACTATCCGATTCCGGGCATCGATGGCCCGAATCGTTGTGCCGATCAAACGGACGAAAGATCACCTTGAAAAACAATTTTGCAAAATGATATTGCCTTACTAACACCGTGCGTCGAGCGGGTCGGTATTTATCGGCTTTTGCAGTATCTTTCAATTATTAAATTATCGCTCGGTGAATATTCAAACCTTCCACGCGAATTCCACACATATTTCGTATGAAAATATCGCCAGAATCGTTACATTTTTATTGTTTTTCCGTTTATCGGAGATATAAAATCACGCGAATTAACCTTGACGCGAATAAAATCGTGCCATTATGGAGCGGGCGATACGAATCGAATTGTGCGAAGAGGAGTTGAACGTAAGGCATGCGCATTTCCACGCGATCTGTGTAAAATGCTTATTCTCCTCCTGTTTTCCTCCTTCCGTCGTCGAAGAAAGGTAACGATTTCAAACCGAATGTTTCTCGCGTCGAAATTCGACGAAAACATATCCTAAGCGAAAAATGGACGCAAATATTAAAGGGTCAAAGATCGATCGCAGATGTATACAAAGCACGGATCGGATGCAAATATTTGTGGAGTACCGATCGAGGACAAATATTGATCGAGTGCAAATCAAGTGCAAATCGTAACCAAGTATACGTTGGATGCAAATATTGTCCAAGTAGAAATCGGACGATAATATCGATGAAAGAATATCCAAGTCCAGCCGACTCTTCGCGTCTCTTCCTTTATTTCGTGCCGACACTGGACTACGTGAATAGTGAAACTACGACAAAGCTAGCGTAACGGTAAGCCACCATTATTTTTGTCTCAAATCTTCAATAGTTCTCTTATACTCATTCCAACTATTTAACAGATCAGCGGTTGATAATTTCCGTCGAAGCTCGATAAGAGGAACGTCGCAACCAACGTATATAAAGACTAAGAATAAATCGTATATTTAAGAACCGATCAATCGGATACATAGGAACATCGTGTAAATTCTTCGCATTCACCACTCGGTGCGAGGAATCCTCGAAGGTGTCGGTTTCTTCACCAATCGTCGCGTAACCTTAATTTCTAAAAGGGTCGTAAATCAAATTCAAACGATAATCCGTAACGACGATCGGTAACCTTTTTAAAACCAAAGTCCACGCACCGAGCGGTGAAGAAAGCTGCATCTTCGAGGATCTCTCGCATCGAGCGGTGAATGCGAAGGATTTACGCGATACTCGCGGTGACCGTTAAATTAATTCCTAACGCACCGAAAATATACTTATCGCATACTTATTAATATCCATTCATCGTCGAGATAATATATTATACTTATCGAGGAAGAATATTCGAGGATCGTCGTCGAAAGTTGTGCTTCGTGGGGCGCGAAGGGCTGTGGGGGTGGAAGGGGCTAGAAGGGGATGGAGGAGGCTGTAAGGAGGTGGAAGGGCTTAGAGCGAAGGGGGCGAGCGATCGGCCAAGGGGAACCTCGCAAAGGGCAGAGGCAGGTATAAGCTCCGGGCAGGTCCTACTACGCAGAAATTAAAGTGAGCAGGTACCTTCGGGGAGGGCTGAACGCTCCTTCGGAGAAAACAGGTTCTTTTTCCTTTTCTTATTCTCACGGCGCCGCGCCGTACGTCTACACCCCATTCGCGTTAACTCTTTGCCCGGGCCTTGAGCCTTGGGGCCTACGGACGGGGAGATATTGCGTTTCGGAATAAAACACCGCTGGAAACCGCAATTTTGCTCCACCTTTTATTCCTACGCCACGGAAGAGACGCGTTAAATCGTCCCGAAATTTTGCGGTTTCTCAAATTCTCGCCCGCGTACCCTGGAATTTCTAGTTCAACGCCTCGGCTGGTAACGATGATACTTAGCCGGCGAAAAATACCACTTCTTCCTTTACTAAATTCGACCGTCTTGTTGGTATCTCGAGCCATATACTCGATTTTGTACAGTCTTTTGCGCGTTCGCTGAAGCTCGAAAATAAAAAAATAGCGTTCTCGCCGTATTACCCCTCTCTTCTTCCGACAAACGAAAGAAGGAAAAATACGAGTGAAATTAAACTCGCCGGAGGTTATCGTCGTAAGAAACTTGGTTAAACAAAATCGGCACGATTTTCTGGACTGCGTAACGAACATTTCCAGAGGTCGAAAGCAGACGTCTTGCTTTCTATCAACGCGTAATATCTGCCGTTCGTTTCGCTTCGAAGAGGAAATTAATTCCCGAATTCTTGTCCAACGCTCTCGATACGCCTCGCCCGAGGTAGCCGACTCGGCCTTGGCTCCAGAGGGTTTGGTGCGCCATTTGGCATAATCAGGGAGATAAGGAAGAGGCTGATTTAATCGGAGCGAGGATTCCGCGTGGTATCGTACGAGCGAGGAGATTATCAAAACCACGAGCTTTGCAACGTAGGATGTACGGTGGAATTAAATTTCATTCTCACCCCACGTCGTCGTAATACTGCTTCCGGAACTCTACCATCGGGTACGCTTTGATAATATTTTCATAATAACCGGTCTCGCGGTAATCGATCTCCTTTAACAAAAATACCGCGGGTTTCGCATTTCAAATCCATCCTCTAGCGATTCGAGTCCTTCGACGACATCGAAATATCCGATCTCGATTAATCGTTTCGATGGAAATATTCGATCGCGTGTAATACGTAATAATACTTAAACGTGGAACGATATAAAATAAGGTAAAATGCTTGTTTATCGTAATAAAGGTTTCCACGTATACCCACATACCGTACAGACGGCTAAATCTACAGCGACGAACAAACCCATCGCTTAAAAAATTAGCCAAAACGTTCCTCGGACAAAATGGAATTTTTGAGAATTTTTGAGAACGCTCCTTCGATGAGAAAAAAGAACTCGATTTCCCAGAAGGTTAATTCGATTTACAAAAAGTCGAATCCGAAATGCAAAAGGCTCGAATTTCCAGCGCGAAAAGGCTCATCGCCAAAGAGAATACGATACGCGAGGCTCGTACGGTTTGGCAAGATGCGTGCCTCCTAAAATCATCTCGAAACCATCCAACCGAGGACTCGAAAATTTCCGGCCGCGATGATCCTGCCGCGAGAGGATGACGTCGGTCCGAGGGAATGCGGGAATACCTTCGGAGTAGCGGAGGAAAGTCGAGGCCTACGGCCCCGAGAGGAGATATACGTGGACGAAGCCGCGGGGCGATACCGCCTCGGCCGTTTCCTTTTTCGTGACCCTTCGAGCGAAACCGAAACTCCTGGAGCCCGCTTTCTCACCCGCGCCCTCCTCGAGGATACAAAGCCGTTCCACGTGGCGAAGGGCGAGGGCCGAGCGAGAGGGGAGAGGCGTACGAGCCGTGCTCGACCTCGGGGTCTAATCGGATGCGGATTAATCCCGGTGTGCATCTCCCTCTTCTCTTAAGGCTCGTGCACACTCGCTGCCTAACAGGATTACGTCGATAAGACGCCCGGGATAAACGCGGGATCTTCCCGCTATGCCTCAACCACGATCGCGCGATAACCAAATACTTTCCTGGAGAATAGGCACCCAATTAGGCGAAGCTCCGAAAGTCGAGTTTTTCGATACCGCACCTCTGCCGCTTCTTGGAAAACGCAGTAAACGTCACGGTTTAGATACGATCGTGCGATAAATGGGTATTTATTTATCGTGCGCATATGTGCAGGAAATAAATATTTTCTACGTCTCGGATAGGGTTGAGCGGTGGATCGATATTCCCTCGCGCTTTTCGTACGATCCGCTATACGTTCCAGCACCCCCAACGAAGCAATATACGCTCCTTTGTTCATATCCACGAGGAACTCTACCTCGTGTTGGCCTTTCCCTTCGACATCCCCCGATAATAGTAGCGCAACGACCGAAGCTTTATTCGAAACGATCTAACGGAATAAAGTGCGATGAGATTGCGGCCGTGGTAAGTATTACAGAGTAATGCACCGTGATTAAATACCCTTATCCGCCTGCCCGATGTTACTACTCGTAATAAAGTAAAAAGGGAATCGGCGGGGAGAAAAAAATGGTGAAATCCACGAGAGCAGCTCGCGCAGCGTGACGACGGTGAGCGCAAGGACGTCTTGGGAGATACGTTATCGAACAGGGAAGTGCAATTTGAAGTAACGGCGATCAAGTGCACCGTTCGCCTTCCAGAATGAAGATTCGTCTTCCTCTTCTTTTTCCTCCTCTTCCCCCTTCCCTGCCGGCCCTCCTCCAAAGACCCCCCCGGCAAACGATCGATCCGGTCGTTAAACGAGATTTACCTTCTATTTAATCCTTTGTAGCCCACGCTCGCCTCGCAGCGACGCGCCGTTTGCGCGATTTAGCCCGAGTCAACTATCGCTTCTTTTCGGATTCGTGGATTATTGGAAATGAAGGGACGACTTGGGTTGGTCGTTCGGTACTCGTATCCGACTCTTTTCTCTCTTTTAAATGCGCAAGATTACGCGGGAGGAAGATTACCGTGGTCGCAGTGTCGAGCGATAAACGAAATGTCTATTGGCGAAATGCTCGAAAATTTCAATACGCGCCAATGAGTAATTTCTGCAATTTTGTATTTGGCATAGCAAAATGGAGAATAGGCAAGTGCGAGACTAATTTTTGGTCTCTCGATTTCGCTTTGAAATAAAGAAGAGAGCGTAATTGGAATGAGCCTACGATCGAAAGCGTATTTTTGTATTTAAGATGGAAACAAATGGAAATAAAGCAAGGTTATACTTTGACCGAAATCCGTATCTTTTCTGTGCGAATTACTTAACCCTTCACCGAGCGGTAGCGGTTCAACATCCTACGCAATGCCGACCGGCCACTCGGCCGCGGATCTTCCCCGACACCGGCTCCGTTTCGGCTTATATCGTCGTGCAGGAGTGTATCCGCTTTTCTTATGCGTTCGCTTTCCGTCATTACGGGATGATTAAATACGATAACATTTTTGCTTCCATCTTATCGATCTTAAACGATATTTATTTTACCCATCGGTAAAACAAATAACGATAAATAAATAAGCAATGGTTTGATATTTTTTTTACGTACAATATCGTTCAAAGCGGTCACCTTCGCGTAAGCAAATATTGCAAAATTTACGGACAATACACGTTCAACTCTTTTTAAGGAATATCCGAGCCTTCGGTAGTACGATCGAACGCCTGTACCTCGATCGTAAATATCCAAGTATCGGTCGCTATGACTCCCGATCCACGAGCTATCGGTCGATGGATCTGCCGGAAAAACCTATTAATAGCTTACCGATCGATCGAGCGTCAACAACGTCCAAACTAAATTAATCGCCACAACTCGTTACGACATAGTGAAAAGTTTTCAAGCCTCAAATGCATCCCATCCTCCTCGAAAATGGTTGCCGACGTACGATCGAAGAAATCGAAGAATACGTTAACGACGAAGTATCGAGAGATACCTTTATCATCGTGGCTCACTCGCACGTCATTTTCGTCCAGCCAGAACGAAAACTCCGACCACCGCACGTAGCCTCCGCGAATTCCGTCCCTCGCGCCCAGCCGCACGATTGTGAACGGCGCATAAGCGCGCCGAAGGAACAAAGAGATCGGGCGCCACGAAGCTCCCACAGAGAGAGCTGGTTCAAAAATCAAAACGGAGTACGCCGCGATGAATGCATAATGCGTCACGATAAACGCCGGCGAAACTCGGCGACGGAGCTTCGAAACAAATCCGGAAGGAGATCCTCCCGAAGCGTTCGAACCTTTGCAGCGTGGACCGACGACATCGCATTTCTTTTTTCCATCGATGCGCGCCCATGATTTCGCGCGTGTATCGAATCGACTCCGCGTATAATGTAAAACGTAAATCGAATATAGGCCGCAACACGAGTTGGATGTCGTTAAACGAGTGGAATTTTCCTCTCAAATTCTGACGATGACCGCGGAAACGCGGGCTGGAAAAGAATTGTGTCTTTTTTATACGATAACCGCCGAAGTTCTACACGAATTGCTCGTTAGCCACTCGAGTAACACATTATCGAACGATAAGTTTATAACGCGCCATCCACATACGTGTCGCGCTTATGGATTCCCCCATTACTACCTCCTCAATACAAAGTATTACTTCACCTCGATTACTCGTTTTATCGGTGTTCACCGATATGCTTTCTAGAAAAAAAAAAAAAGTAGAAACAAAGTTTTGAGAAACGAACGCCCGCAACCTGGCTTTGGGCCGTTCTCTATCATTTCGCCAAATCTACTACGGATTTGACGATTCTCCGATCGTGTTTTCGAACGACTTCATTTTCCAGGATCGTCCCGATACTTACGCACGGATACGTGCTCGCTGTCCAGGCCCGCGTTCCTGGCCACGCACGAGAGGTGCACGTGGTGCACACGAGCGTGCTCGAACCGGACAGTCGCGGTGGATGCACACTCGCTTAGGCCGTTGCCCCGCATAAATTCGAGCGAGAGGATTCCGAGATGCGGCTCTTGCCCCCTCCAACCCCCACCCCACCCCCTGCGTACACGGGATCGGCTTGGTTCAACGGAGTTTATTTCGCGGTCTTCGAAAGATGGGTCAAGGGGGCCCAAGAATGTTTCTTAATTCTCGTCGTATCCTTCCCTTATCCCGATATATGCTCGAGCCACGAGTATCCAAATTGCCGCAACGATGAGCTTCCGCGCTATTTTGGGTAGCTTCGTATTTTTCTATCGCCCCTTTCTCCTAATCGGTGCCCCATTACTAATTCAGCCCTCACCTTCGGGGAGACCAACGAACGTCCGGTCGAATCGCACGGAGAAACTTATTCTCTCGAACGTACCTTCTCGCGCGAATCGTGCCCGCTTTTGTTGCTCTATAAATTAGGCTCGACGGAAGGTTAATGGGTAAGTTCCGAGTAACGCGTTTGCGATGAAAAATGCTTTACCCGTTCTCGATGGAAGAAGATCGAGGCCTCGATGGAGGAACCCCCTGGTACACCGGCTCCGAGGACCGTTTCCATATAAGGATTTATGCCTTAAGGTTACGAGAACGCGAGCGGCCGATCGGTTGCCGAAAGCGATCGTTAACGATCTCAAGGCTGCGCGGCCTCCTATGGGATCCGACTTTACGAGAGAGAGAGAGGGAGAGAGGGGGGAGAGGAGGAGGGAGAGAGAGAAAACGTGGGAGCGAGTGAGTTAGTCAGTGAATGAGCGAGCGAGCGAGCGAGTGAAGCATTGAATGAGCAAGTGAGCGAATAAGCGAGAGAGAGAGAGAGAGAGAGAGAGGGCAGAAGGAGAGCTCGTGATGGACAGAAGGAGAATACGGATACCTGTACTCCTAAAAGCACTCGAAGATCCTGACGACTCTGTTTCTGCCAGGCAAGATCGTAAATGCGATTCGGAATTTTTCTTCTTCTTCTTAGGGAGTTTTTCGGACATCTAACGAGGCCGAGGAAACGCATTCTAGCGAAACATCGAAGAGGATGCACCGTTCCTCGTTTCGGTACGGAGATAATCGAAAGTAGAATACGTCTATAATCGCTCTCCGTCAAACGAGTTAATAACGGTAGAATTGCGATTGACCGATGGAGTTCGGGTTTAAACCGGATTTTGGAACGGTCGCTGATTTTGTTGTTAACGTATTTGGCCATAAATTCCACGATAAAAGCCTTATCGCTTCTAGATCCAGATATGCGCTCGTGTTTGAAAGTTGTACAGGAGAAATACCAAAACCGACGTACCAAATTGTTGGGAGGCTCTATACCTTGGCTAAGGCTTCGGAATAAACATTTTCATAGACTAAGATAAAGTACCAAATCGAAACTGCCACGTCTATTTCGTTACAGTGGGAATATCGAGAAAACGGAAGTTCTCGCAAATTATCTCGTTTTTCCGTCTTTCATTCGCGTCGCTGAAAAAAATCGGTCTCCTCGTCGGCAAAAATGTAAAGAAGAATTCCAAGTAAAAACAATTTCGAGTCACGATCGACGTTGGGTCGCAAACACTCAAGGTTCGTTAGTGGCTGTCGCGGAATTCCCACCCGAAACCCTTCCAATCCACTCGAGGCAGTTTAAAATCACAAGGGCTTTAAAATCACGCACTCGTCCGTAGAATCCTTGGGAAATGCTAATGTCCACGTATACGAGAAAAGTTTACCAAAGCGGTGCAATCGTTCGCGACGCGAGAATCGCTCGAAACTGCCCTCCGTCCGGCCATTCATTTTTCTAATCTCCACGAGTGGCGATTATAAAGTTAAAAGAGGCGCGATTAAATCTCGCAATGAGCGAAGACCGAGCTCGATGGGTTACACGGGACGATTACGACGATACCTCGGTTTTTTTTATTTAGTTTTCAAACTCGCGCCGCGTAGATCCAACGGCGAAGAAGACGGTTTTCGATCGAATAACTTTAACGATGGACATTGAAAATCAACGAAGGAATCGTTTTCTACTCCATAACACGCGCACTGTTGATACAAATAGAGGGTAGCGGGGATAAGGGTAGAAGTCGGTACCAAAAAATGACGGAGTTTGTTGAAAACTCACGTCGCGAGAGTGGGGTAGCGGTAAAATGAAGGAAGAAAAGGGGGTAAAATAGGAGGATATTCCGCGGAGGAAGGGGGAGAGTTTAGCTGTCGTCGCGGGGTGGTAGCGAGTGTTGAACAAGCGCTTCCGGCCGTAACTATTGCGAGTCCATAAATTTCTTCGTTCTTCGAGCGTGCACGTGCTTATACGCCTGACGCCCTCTCCGCCGAGGGGGGCTTAAGAGTTACTTAATAACGGAAATCGGCCGCGTGGCTCCCACCGACGTCGATTTATCTCCCGTTTTTCGAGAGTTACGAGCCCCAGGAGTACCCTCCTAACGCCGTGTAGACGCGGAAGATCGAAAACTACCAAGATCGACCACGATGATATCCAAGTGATTTCACCCCCTTCTCTCCTCAAATTCCAAATTCACTTCCGACGGATGATCGATTAATGGAACGAGGATGAAACACGAGTCGTTTCCGAATGAGTGTACTCGCTTTGCCAATTACCATCTTTCTTATATTTAATATTACGAGAGAGTTTTTTAGTCTTCGGTCGAGCGAGCAACGATCCTTAGAGGAGGAACTTTATCGTAGGACGTTTCGTCCTTCTGGTGAAGAACCTTTTCGAGCAAAGGATCGCTCCTCCTCCGAGGATCGTCGCTTGCTCGACTCGAGAATAAAAAACCCTCTCGTGATATTCAAGAACCTTCGAGCATACCTCGGTATTATCATTGGTATATTTAGAATCGATCGAAGCGTTTATCAACGTCGATACGAGTCTAGTGGGATAAATTAAGGGAAATTGATTGGCATTATGGAGAACGTTCGCCCTTTCTCCTAGTCCAGTTTACTCGTGTCCGCGGCTTCGCAGATGTCCAAACTGCTTTCCACCGATTCCAAGAGCGGTGCGAGACATTTTGTACGTTTGACACCGGTCAATTCGACACACAGCTTATGGGCTACAAACCGAACGATGGGGATAAAAGAAATTGGTTTATTTTATTTTTAGCATCGTCCACTATGGTCCTTTAGCCCAAAACTTTTCGGTCATAAGGTAAACGATCCTACCCGAGCACCCAAGTATCTACAAAATTGTAATAAAGAGCTCGTTAATATTATACCAAACGCTTTTATTATTATTTCAGCATTATTATTTGAGCGATGGTTAATACTCCTTTTGTTCAATGCGATGCTTATATTTATGAAGCAAAGTGATGAAACGATAAAATGTACGATTCTCGGGTATTGTCGTTGGATGGTCCAGAGAGTTTTGGGCGGTAATGCGAGGTTGAAAACCTCTCTTAGAAGCCTCGTGGCCACCGGATCTACGGTATAAATATCACGCGGTAAATTATCCGGAGGTGCAATAGGAGGAATCGCTGTAATGCTAATGTAAGGGTAGAATACGCCGAGGAAGCTCGGGTTTCGAGAGAGAAGGAGAGTCGGGAAGAGAGAGGATCCAGGTTCGCCGAGTGCCTTTGCGACTTACCGCATACCGCCGACAAACCAAACCTCACCTATGGATCTCATCGATTTTCACGAAATCTTCTTTTCGTTTGACTTTCAACGCTGACCGCTAATGTTATTTGACTTGGGATTTACAGTTTTAAGCTGAATTCCAAACGACCCAAGCCACGATATACGTGTCGCGTACGAAATTCTTCCATCCACCACGACGCGGTATTACTTATTTCGATGGAATTGCCCAAGACGGGAGATTTATATCCGTAACAAGCTAGACAGCGGATATAGCTTTAGATATCCAAGCGATCGCGAGAAATAATACGCGCGAAGTTTAGAAAACTGCGCGTTATCCGTTATGTCGGGATAATAAAACATTCTATTCGACGTCCGGCTATGTAATAGCGGCATGTCTGAGACGCGATATTTTTTATTCCAGATTCAGAATCCGGTCTCGAAGAGTTTCCTTTCGAGCTTTGAAGAGCAAACTTCGCGTCAAACGTGACGATTGTGAAAAGGCGAATCCTCTACGCAATTTTGTTTCGACCATCCATACGTATTTTCAATACGTTGCGTCTATCGAATTTTATGCTTAGCGTTATGCTGCCCGATTTCATCGAAATCGGTGAAGACCATAGGTGAGCTTCGCGAAAGGAAGCTCGTGCGTTTAGCGCGAGAGAAGAGAGAATGGGAGGGTGTAAGGGGCGAAAGAGAAGGGAGGATCGGGATGAAATAGGGGGTGCGGGCAGGAAGAGGGATGGAATGCCGCCGCAGCTGGCCCGAGAAAGTTGGTCGAATTTTATAATGGATGGGCCGCGCTTAAGTCTTTGTTTGCGGCAGGGGGCGAGAAAATCGGAGCGCCATTACGAAAGAAGAAGCGAGGTTAACACCGAAACCATTTACTAGAACCACTGGAACCAACGAGGCCATTATCCCGACGTACTCTGCCATCCAGAAGTCTCCTTCGCGAGTCCATACGCGTGCATACGTATCCCGAATATTCGATCGACTTGATATCGACCAAGGTCGTTTTGGTCTCTTGTAACGCGTCTGTTCTTCTTTATACCTCATTTCTCCATTAGCTTGAAAAGGTCTACGCACAGTGGGCGATGCGTTGCGTTTGTAAGGAAAAGGGAGGTTCCCAATTCTGAACGATTCGCGCCATAGACATATTACTTCGAAAGATCGATCGTTTTCCATCACGAATGTTCTGCGGTATAACGAACGTCGCAAAACGGTACGAGAAACTGCGTTTGTCAAATACTTTTTTACGACTTATGCTCGATAAAAATATATTTGTATAGCCTGTGGAAGCAATATTCGAGTCATCGGTGGCGCTTTTGAAGCAAATATGCTTTCGAGTTGATCGCTTCCGTAGTTGTAATGTTAACGAGCAGAGGCTAAGGTCACGTTGGGTGTCTACCTCGATTCGCCCCAGAGCAATCACGCGGCTCCGTTCTACGAAATAGTCGTGAAAATAGGTTGAAAATTGTAAAGGCAATAAGAGGAGAAGTATGAACCGTAAAATTCTAGAAGCGATAAAAAGTGCAAATCGTAAAAATAGCGAGAAAAATAAAATTCTGAGAAGGATAAGAGGAGGAAAATTGTGAAAAGGAGAAGAAAAACGAAATTCTAAGAAGAGGGAAAGATTATTGGAATGAGAGAAGAAAAATCGTACGAGAAATAAGAGAGCCGGCGTTTTAAGTGCGATAGGAAAAGCATAACTCGTAACTTGATCGACGAGTCAGCGAGATTATCATTATCGTTCGATGCCGGAAGCTGCGCTCGGGAAGAAAATTGCACGAACGAATCGACGGGCTTCCGGCAAATTCTTTGCAATCATCGCGATACGTCTCTTCTCGATTATTTCGCTGTCGAGATACGGAGAAACGTTTACGAACGTATCGGATTTTCACACAAATACCGGCATATCTAAAGAGAAACCTAGACAATAATAAATTGAAAAGATCGTTTTATCAAAGACAGAGCGACGATCCGATAATATTGCTACGTATAAAAACGCAATAACTGATAAAATGTATTTCCCGAATGGTATACATTTTTTAATTTCTGTGGCAATAATATAATTATGATATCCTTTCTCCTAAATAGGGACCAAATATCCTACGCCAATCCATTAACATCGATAAGGAAAATAACCGAAGCTCTTTTCAAGACTCAAAAATCGACTCTAAGATACTCGAGACTCGATAGTTTGATCGACATTGACGATCGTGTGTCGGATAGAAGCTGGAAATTGCAGAGAGCGAATTTCTCTTATCATCGTTGGAAAATCTTCGATGTAATACGTATATCGTAAGTGCGACTGCGAGAAAGTCTCCTCGAAACGATAAGTTCTAGGCTAAATGGCCTTGTCGATCAATGCCAAATATCGGACAAACTAAATAAAACCAGTGTATTGAACGCAACTGACGCGTGGATCTTATCAAAATCAAAGAAAAGCAAGATAAAAAACAAAAGCAATATCGGTTACCGTAAGTTACTCACGCTTCGAGTTAATGTAATACGCCAATCCGTATTCCTTATAATTCTCAAAGAGAACGGATTATACTGTATTCACTGATGGACGCAGTAAAAAAACTATTCCTCGAGACGTTGCACAAGTTTATCGTGAAAACCAAAAAAGCGAAAGAGACACGGGAGAGTACGATCACGAGTAAGTCACCAAAAAGTGCGAGAAAGACGAAATTTGACGTCCGAGGATAAAAACTCTGGCCGCGACGTGCCAATTCAAGCCGCGAGAACTGTACACAAGTAAGGCTCTTCTAATTTTCACGCTTCACGGTGATGCGGCAATTTCGAGCGATAGAGATCTAATTGGCGGGAAGATTCTATACGGCGCAGCGAGCAGGATTATCTCGATCGAAGAAGTACACCGCGATTCAAATGGGATGGTGCAAAAGTTCAGTCGATTTACCTCTACAAAAAATCTAGAACACGAGCATCGTATTTTCCCTTTACGCGCGGAAACACTTGGGTATTAACAGTGCTCGTTTACCGTACGCGAGAACTCATCGATATCATTTTTATTTATGACTTATAACCTTTCACAATTACAGCCAAAGTGCCATTTAAATCGACACGACAAATGGGCAGCATTGATATCCAAAATGATTTCACACGGTTAAACGGAGTATACGGTGCTCGTAAGACCGAGAAAATACAAAATTCTTAAGCCGTCAACGACCTAGGAGTCAAGGCGTACATATACGTATATACTCATTAAGGTTCACCCGAACATTATAAAAAGAGCAATGAGGAAAGAGGGTGTAAAAATGAAACGTGTATAGCGAGGTCGAGTCTTTGTTCGCAAGATGTTAATATCGAAGGATCCGCTCCAACGCGTTTGGAAAGAAAAAAATCAACACCCGCGTTTACCATCTGCCGCGTGGTCAATAGCGCTCGCATCGAGCACGTATAATATTTCTGTAAAACTTAGCGAGTATACGGCTCTGTCCGCGTCATTAACGTTACAACGATTTGATTCGTTTAAAGAGAAATCGCTTTTTCTTTTGCTCCGTCTTTCCGAATCGCGGTGTAGAGAAACCGCCCTTTTGGTGCTCATATAAATAAGTGCAATGGTCCTCAAACCTCGAGATATCGAGATCGCTCGAGACACAGCCATTTATAATGCGTCCCACTATTATTACATCGTTGTATTTTTTTTTTTTCGAATAAACCGTCTACACAAACCGTGGCCTTTCTCGATTCGATACTTTATCTACCGGCATCCTTTGCACGCATCCATCTCGTATACCGAGCGAATTCAACCGATATCAATCGAAAACATCGGACTGTATTCTGGATATTAACGTCAAACCTATCAGCCACTTCCAGGCTTCCTGGATCTACCGAGCATATCCTCAAAGAAAAATGGACGAAGGAAAAATATCGATAGATTATTATACCGATACGTACGTTGCAAGAAAATCACGGAAAATCTCGGAAAAAGTCTCAAAGTTCGGCAGTTTTTCAAAGAAACGACCGATCGTTCATTTCGAGCGGTTCGGTAGGTTTTGCGTGAATATTCCGAGTACACGGAAAACCAGGGAACATGGGCTACTCCGTGGATCGTGAGGAAAACGAAAAAAGGCCATCGCTAGAGCCTCCGCGGATACAGGGTTAAGATCCCAAAGACGATGAATAGGCGGATAGAGCGGCGAGCGGGTCTCGCGAGCGCTTCGGCCACCGAACGACTCGGCTCGCATCCTTCGGCTGAATTTCGCCATTGAAATCAAAGTTAAGCGCCTCCCGGAGGTTGGTCGGTGGCGGGGGCGGTGGTGGGTGCGGGTGCGGGTGCGGGTGCGGGTGCGGGGTAGGGGATGGTGTCGCGAGGGTAGGGAGGGAGAGGGAGGGCGATATAATCGTGTGGAAACCGGTATCGTACCTTGCAGCTTCTTCTCGGTCTCCCAGAATTTCTGCAGCTCCGTGAAGTACTTGTCCAGTATGAAGACCTTCGAGAGGCCCAGGCTGGCCATCTCAGGCGCTCGGGGCTGGTCGTCGCCCAGAATTTCCTTGTACTCCTTCGAAGCGGAACGGCCGAGAGCGCGATAGGGGGATAACGAGAGGAAAACCAGATTCACAGACCACCCAGGCGCGTCGCGGGCCGGGAGTTTTTCGTGTCCTCGGCACACTCGTCACCGCACTCGCACATTTTAGCCCCTCGCCTTGCCCCTGCCAGGATCGAGATTGGCGACGAAGGGTTATCACAGCCGTTAAACGAGTTTCACATCGCACTTTACACACGATTCTCCATCGCCCGGTTGGAGATACACCAGGAAGAGCTCTTGGCGGTCTTGCTTCGAAGAGAAGCGGGATACTCCTCGCTGTCCGCGCTGGACTGGCGTCGAGAGAGAGAGAGAGAGAGAGAGAGAGAGAGAGAGAGAGAGAGAGAGAGAAAAAGAGAGAGAGAGAAAGATGAGGAAAGAGACGAGGGAAAAGGGAAGAGAGAGAGAGAGCACCCTTTCTTCGAAAGAGAGACTGCTCCCGAGCTCGTAATAAGGTTTACCTCGAGGCACACTCTCGCGACGATCGTGTCCTCGGGAGGATCCTGTCCTCGCGACGAATTTCCTCCGGCGATTATCCTTGTAGGAGATGGCACGAGGGATCGAAGGATCGCTGCGAGAACACCTGTCGGTCGGTCTCTAATGCGAAGATTTTTCGACAATGGAGCGGCGCGTTAGCGGGAGCACGAAGAGTGGCGAGTCGCCGAGTTGAACTGGGCGTCATTGTTGGCCGGAACCCACCTCCGTGCTTGGGCCCTATCTCTTCTAAGGTGCCTTCGAGGTAACTCTCGGCCACCGCGGAGGGGCCCTCGTCCTGCCAGTTAGGTCGAAGACACCACGCTCGTCTTGGGATCCAGGATGTCTGGACGAGCGAGGGGAGAGCTGCGGGAGAAGTGGGGGGAGATACACCGGTCCACGGACCGGACCATCGCTCGTGGATACTGCGGAAAAATGGCCTGGGCCCTAGACTCACCTTAGGCATCTCCCTCGACCTCCTCGCCACGCCGAGCCTCTCGCTCTGCCCCCTCCCCACCCTACCTCTCTCGCTCTATCTCTCTCGCTCTCCCTCTCTCTCCCTCCGTGCCCCGCCGCTGTTTAACCTGCTGGCTATCTATGAAGAGTATACTCCACATTACGAAACGGCGTTTCTTCAAATGTTGTACTCGCGTCTAGACGCACCGAAAAATTAAAACTTCCGCCGCTTCGTGAAAAGTATACCCGTTGTATACGTTAACGTGCACGTTATACGCGTGAATCGAAACGTTATTTTTTCTATTTCCACGTTTCGCCTAAATTATTCTATTCGATTATCCCGCTTCGGGACGGATATATTCGTAGTTTCGACCTCTGCACTTTTCAAGTCTTATTCCCAAATGTCCCTCGATTTTGCTCTTCGTAGTTGCATCCCTCGTTTTATTCGCATTGTCTCTCGATTGTGCGACGCGATCTTCCCTTCTTGACTCTTTCATGCCCCATCTCTATTACGCCGTCCAATTTCGCTCCTTGACGGATATATGCTCGTACTTTCGTCCTCCGCGTTTTCTTTTTTGTTCTTTCAAATCTCCCCTCGATCGCGCGGTTGAATTTAGCTTTTCGGCAGAGATATATCCGAGCTGACGGAGATAATAACTATGCACGAGTCGGACGGCCTTTCGTCGTTAATCGATCGTTATCCCCATCTCCGGAGGGCCTTCCTCCGTGATTTATGTCCCTTCCAGCCGGTAAATACGGTTAACTTAACGGACACGAAGCGCCACGTTGCACGGGACGCACGGATTCGGGTACTTTTGGACGCATCAACCCGTCTTACCCCCCGAATTCAACCTCGAAGATCCGTTTTGATCCTTCCGCGACGGAAGTCGAATGCCGTCCGATCTTCGAGCATCGACGCGAAAATTCGGTCGCAGGGTCGATCATCGGAGGGATAAGATCATTATAAATATAAAAGAAATTCGTCGTATTCAAAGTTTTGCCTCGATCGCACGTCCATACATTCGAAGCAAGCTAACGCACGCGCTCAAACCTAAAATCCTTTCTCCCAAAAAATCGCTCCGAAGGACGAAAACATCCGCGTCGGATTTTAGCAAGGAGCAAGCGGGGGCGCGGAGGAAAATATGGACGATCGTGAACGAAACGGCCGGCGGGCTCTGTTCCAGCGACAAAGTGGAAAGCCGGTCTTTCGGCGGATTCTCGATGGGCCTCTCGGCCGTTCTTGCGTTCGACGACCGACATATAAACACGTCCCGGCACGGTGACACGCGATACGTGTCACCTGACCCATCTACCGAATGAATGGCTTCTCGAAGCTCGCCAAGCGGAGGAGAGCGCGGCCCGACATCCGAGGTCGAGCCGAGACCCGCCGCTGCTCCGGTTTCACGCATTCTACACAGGCCTCTGGACCCAAAGCTCCGACACGCCAGAAGGAGACGGGGACGCGGAGAGCGAGAGGGAGAGAAGGAGGCAAAGAAGGGTAGAGCGGGAGAGGACGGAAGAAGAGGTAAGAAGGAAACGAGAGGAGGAGAGGGCGAGGGAACGAAGGAGGGAGAAAGAGAGGGAGTGGGGGAGAGGAGGCGATATAAGAGCAGAACCGAGAGGAAGAGATAACGAAGGGGAGGAAGATAGGAGACGAGTTAAGAGGAAGAAAGGGGTGAGCGAGAAAGAGGACGAGCGAGCGGGGAAGGGAGAAAAGGAGACGGAAAGAGCGGGAGTGGGAATAAAAGTAGAAGCGGGGAAGTAAGACGAAGGAAGAGGAAACGAGAGTGAGAGAGCGGAAACGAGAGTCGAATCCCGGCGGTGGGAGGGGGAAAGAGGGGGGAGGGGGAGGGATCGAGAAAGATGGAGAAAGACGGACGCATCCGCGAGGAGGAAGAGAGAGGAAGGGCGAAACGAGGAGGGAAAAGGAGTCGATCTCCGCGGCATCCTCGGCGGGGATTCTGAGCGGACATCCCGAAGCGCGTTCCGCCTTATAATTTTGATCTACAGCCGCGAGAGGAATCCAACATGGCCGTGCCCGCGGCGAACTTACCCCGCGGCGCGTGTCGTAAACAATACGGCGTCCTCGTAGTCCCACAGTTGCGCGCTTGTGCCCTCCCTCCTTTCCTCCCGCTCTCGCTCTCTCTCCTTCGCGCCCAGGCCCCTCGCTGCAACCCGCTCCACACACCAACCCCCCCGCCCCTCCTGCTCTTTCTCCCCCTGCCGGGGCCCTAGCTCCCCTCCCCGGCCCTCCGCCTTCTAAGCGAGCCTTCTACGCAGGCCTGAATTTAACGCGCTAGGCGCCCCGAGCACGCGGTGCACTTCCCTTCCTTCTGTCGTGCAAAAGGAGTCTTCGCGTTAAAAACGATACATTCTCTCCTACGCTTCGACACGCTCCTGTTACGTAAGACGGCTGGAATATTGTGGAAAATACCACTCGTGGCACTCGAGGGAAGCGAGGAAAGCGGTTCGATCGAGGACAAGGAGAGAAACTGCCCTTGGAGAGGGTGAAGAAAGATGCGATTTGGGTAGAGCGAAGCGTTTGGGGGGACCCAGTGGGCCCGTTTCCAAGTCCAGGCCTGCGAATAGGACCCTCCACGAGCCGGCCCACGGCCTCCGTGGGGAGGCCGAAGTGGAGGACAGGAGGGGCGACCCTTGCAGGGGCCGACGACCACTATCCGAGGAGGCGACCTCCCCCACCCACCCAACTCCCGGCTTCCAACCTCCGACTCCCAACTCCCAGCACCCAACTCCCAACTCCCAACTCCCAACTCCCAACTCCCAACTCCCAACTCCCAACTAGCAACTCGGAACGGTGCGCAACGGAGGATTATGGGGAGATTAACTCGGAGCGCTTCTCGCAGGAGCGGGAAGAGATACGCCAGGATGTTCCGCGTTAACCCTCCACGACCAACGCTTCTTTTGGACTTCGACGACCTAACCCCTTCGATAGGGCCGTGTCCTTCGCCAGAATGATTTCGCTCTGCGAAGAATCGAACCGCGAGTACGGCGGTACTGCGTGGGCCACGTACGGGACGACGTGTGCCCCACGGCGTAATGCGTGTCATTTTTGATACTTTGTAACGATATGGAAGTCATGGGTGAAGGACCCGCGAATGAAAAAATCAGGGACGAGGAAGCTAAAAAAGCTGTGCTAGGTTTGACTAAGTTGCAAATCGTTGGAAAGAAAACGAGTGACCGTAGGCACGAGTAGTATCGAAGTGGTCAACTATACATCGATCTCCCTCTTGGGACGATCGCACGTTCTTAAGGAAACGTTCCGAAAAGGCGACGACCGGCATTTTGATTTGGTTGATTGCCAACCTATGAATCCACGAGTCCTTCGGCTGGAACAACGTACGTACGTAGCAAGGGCAAACAGAGATGGTGGAAGCGCGCATTCCGATTGATTTAATAGACGAGTCACGTGCAGAATTACGCGTTTCGAGGGCAAACGTAATCTAATTGGCGGGCCGAAGTTATCGTCGCGTTGCGGATGGAATAACGTTGAATACCGCGAGCGAAATTTCTAAAGGAGGCGTAGATAAGCGTGCCACGAGTCGGACGATCGCGTTTCTGCATTAAAAATGCGGGCACTCGCGTGTGCACGTTCGAGTGGAGGGCGAGCCGGCTCGTTTCGTTCGGTAATTTACTCGCGGGAAGTTATTTGGCGCGCTCGATTATTATATATGGAAGCAAAGAAAAAACAATGATCCGCACGATCTCTTTTGAGTACCGCGAGAAATTATGGGGGGGAAAAACCACGAAGTGCACCCTCATAAATTTCAGCAAGACGGACAAAAAAATACGGGCGGGTCATATCGATCGTGCGTTATTCCTGGAACTTATCGAATTACTGGATTATCGTCAAATTTTACGACGTATTTTTTTCATAGCTGGCCAGATATCCGTCAAAAATATAGTCATAATCCGGGCGTATCGGACGCATCGATGATAGATCGTTCATCGGAATTCAAATATCTAGCAACTTAATTCCTATCTTCCCCAACTTTACTAATTCGCGTAAAAAGTTCTGCCAAAAGCGATAAAATCGAGATCTCCGTTCCGCGGTTGATTTCCCGAAATGCACGATTTTGTCACGACGTACTCGGTTAACGACGAGCGGCTGCAAGAAAGATATCTCATGGTCAACGACGCGAACTTTGGTTTACGACTCAGTTTCTCGGAAACGTTAAAAAAAAAAAGAAGTCGAAGCAAATAACCCTGGACGAACGTCTTACAGGTTCATTCGCCAAAAAGTCCCGAAGCAAGCTCGATCGTCCTTCCCGAAGATCGACGAATGTTTTATCGATATCGATGTCTTCGTAGCGAATATAATAAATCGAACGATATTCGCCATATTTTCGTAACGTTTTAAACATTAGCGTTGTCCACATTTTCAATACGCGCTATGGCCGTGGAGAGGAGCAGAAACGTGTCGATGGATTCCAAATGAAATCTCAGGAGGAATCGCGACTTTCGGATCGACGCTTTTGGTTAAGGCCGATACTCCTGCAATGGATTATCGGCGTTAACCGAGGCACTACCGTACTCTTTCCAATCAAATCGGTTCGCGTGATCGAAACGGATTACGCCTATCGTAGGCGCAGAGCCATTACATACTCCGCTCGGCACGATCGAAATCTGCGAGAAGCCCGAGCGAGGCTCCGCTCGTCGGTCGTTGGAAAGCCGGAGAGCGGGGAGGAGAGAAGTCGGCCTTTCTGGCGAAATTCAAATCTCCACCTAGCGATCTGGGTGTCGGTGCACGCCTCGAAGCAAACCGGTTTTCGGCGCGGCGGCGAAGGAACGAAGGAACAAAGGCACGAAGGAACGGAGGAACGTAGGAACGAAGGAGCGCGGGGCCTTCGAGGCCCCGACATGCCCTCTTCGCGCTAACTGGAGGCCGATAAAGCAGGTACCGAACCAGCACCGGCTGGAGGCTGTTCGGCAAGAGTTGGCGACTTTTTTCATCGACCAGCCAATTTGAATTTTCATATCACAACGGCGGCTCGTTACTTTGAACGATGCAACCAAATATATCGATATGTATTACACCGACCATGACTATAAGTTTCGGTGCAGCTTGTAAATCGCACGCGAATAGATCGCACGGTCGATAAATCAGGTCCAGCCGACCGCTGTCGCTTGGCACCTCCACGGTACTATTCCAACTTCTTGCTCCCGTTCAGGTATGAAGGAACAAATTAATGATTCGATGTGTACACTCGGAATCATTAATTTATTCCGCAACCGCTGAAGAGGAGCGAGGAGAAGGTGGAATACCACTGTGGAGGTGCCAAGCGGCAAGGACCGGCTGGACCTGATTTATCGACACTACGATCGACGCGCGCGCGTTTTACAAACCGCGCGGAAACTTATAATCGTGGTCGGTGTAATACATATCGATATATTTAGTTGCACTGTTACCGACCCTCCTCTAGACCGCACGGAAAAAAGCCACGCTCGAGAATTACCAAGCACGATCTTCCTTCCGATCGATCGAATCGAACGACGCGCATTCGATCGCGAATTAATCAACGAGAGATGGTGGAATATACGCGTGTGCATCGCGAGCCTGGAAAAAACGAGGATTCGCGAAAGTATCGCGAGTAAAAGTCGGCGAAATATAAATCGTCGGATAATGTAAGAACATCGAGTCGGCGTAAGGCGTCCGTTGACGAAGGAAAATGTTTCGATTTCGAACGACTTCGGAGGCCGCCCCACCGCTCGCCCTCCAGAGTTTACATAAGGCGGCGCGGCCGGACGACGATCATTCTTCGCAATCCCAGCGTAGAATCAACATCCCATCCTTTACTCGTTTGTCGTCCGTGTCTCACCCCTCCCTTGCCCCCTTCATCCGCTTTGCTTCATTTGTACCGATTTTCATACCGACTTATATATCGATAACGTGCTTTTCCCTTTACTAGCTTTCAGCTTTGGTACCGAAGAGAGAAGAGAGAAGAGAGAAAAAAGAAGAACGAAGTGCGAAACTAGTATTAAGTTCGTAGCATTAAGTATACGTTAAGGCGTATGCGTGGAGGGACGAGTGGATCTAATTTAAGGCGTGGTATGCGCGGTTTCAAACGTAAGCAGTGCAATTCTCCTTGACTCTCGAGTCTCGTTCGCCTTGCGCTCCATTTGTCGGAGCATAGAGTCCCGAATTCTTCCAGGGGCCCAGGGTCGAGCTTGCCGTGCGCTCGCGGACCTCCGACGGTTTTGCGAGGTCATGTCCAGGGGAGTGGCGTCGCAGGGTTGGCTCAGTCGCGCCTGACCAAGCGTGCGCTTCGCCTGGTTTACCACTCTCAGCCGTGGCCTCCCTCGGTCGCCGTGCGTCGAGGACCGCGAGTACCCGCGAGAACCCCTGGTGCGTTGGCTCAGTCGCGCCTGACCAAGCGTGCGCTTCGCCTGGTTTACCACTCTCAGCCGTGGCCTCCCTCGGTCGCCGTGCGTCGAGGACCGCGAGTACCCGCGAGAACCCCTGGTGCTCTCGGTAAGAATTCTTCGCGTCGCGATTTTCTCCTTTCGTCTCTTTGCTCATCCCCTTTCTTTCTCTTGTCACTGCTTACGCCTTTGAAAGCTGGATAAATGAGCGAATTGATCGAATGCTTGGCGTATTCTCGTAAGACGGAGCGAGTGAGTTTAGTTCGATTAAGGAATGAGTGCGTGCGTAGAGTGTGGGTGGGTGGGGGGTCTCTGGTCGCGGCAACCTCCACGCGGTGAGACCCGGGCAATCGGTATTTCTCGCGATCGAGGTACGTTCTCGAGATCGCGAGGGATAGCGAGCTAATAGCCGCGACACTTTGTAAAATCTGTTTGGACATATTTTTTAAGTACGAACATTGTATAAAGAGCTGAGAATTACCGAGCGATAAATTTGGAATTTCTCCAAAGGCACGCGCGCTTAAAGTTAACACCCTCCTTTTCCATCTCCTTATACCGACAATAATTTATAGTACATTCCGTAATATTACATTTGCATATGAACAATGCAACGTAATATATCGATATGATTATTACGACCACGATTATAATTTTTCGCGCAGTTTGTAAATCGTGCCGCGCGTCGATCGTAGAGTCGATAAATCAGGTGCAGCCGGTTCCTGTCGCTTGGCACCTCCACGGTCGTATTCCAGCTTCTCCTTGCTCCTCTCCGACGATCGTGGAACAAATGAATAATTCCGAGTGTTCGATCCATTTTCAGCGTTGCCATGTGCCGGCTAAAGAAATTATTTGAAATTTCAAACCGCGTATCGGGCCAAATTCGACGATATCACGGCCCAAATGTGGCCCTCGAGCCGGCGGTTGTTCGTGCCCGATGTACAGCCAGCACGATCCGACGAACGAATCTGCAGATCCAAGAGCGCCTCGAGATGCCTGCTCCCGGCACCTTACCGATCTGGGACCTCATCGGGCCTCGCCGCTCTTACCGATTCGCGCCAGTCGGAGTTATCCTCGGATGGAACCCGCGTGGCCCATCGCTGTGTTACGAGATGGACCGCCAAGCGCTGCGGCGGATAAGGATTCTTTTTGAACTTCGATCGATTTTCGACACCGACTGCCAGGCTCGTTTGGTCGAACGGTTACCGTTTAGGGTGGATTCCGAGCTATCGGGATTACGATATGCATATCACGGGGGGAATTCTTCGTCGATGGTGATAAGGATTTGAACTAGGATTTCCCGCGTGAAAGTCAAAGTCTCTATCCGCTGTACACCACCGTAGCCTTTCGGATAAGGACTCTTGCGACTGTTTTACGCGGAAAATTTTGGTTGAAATTTCGATCGTTCGCGAAGGAGAATGGCGATGACGGGTAGCCTGTACTACGAATGATAAGTAGGAGTCGTTTCCATTAGAAAATCCAGAGGTGGCAAAGGGGCACCGCGATAAAACCATGGCTAAATATGTTTGGACAAAAATCCCACGGAGCAACGTCGACCGGTTTGTCCGATTAATCGTGGCGGAATCGATGCTTCGCGTCGAGGAGTAAAAGCTCGCTCGTTGGGAACTCCTCGGCGCCGTGAATTATTTTCGAAACGGGCGCGGCCCCCTTTTTCCTCCGACCAGTCTCTCATGGCGGCCGTTAATAAAATACAGACATCGAACGACCCGTGCGGCACGATTTAACCTTCGATTAAGGGAGTCAAGCTAGTCGTGACTTACCGTAATGAGTCGGCTATACGTACTGCCCTGCCGCACATATCCGACTTATATATAAGGTAATTCCGGGTGATTCAGAATCCCGATACGTAATCCTCGGAGCGAACGACCGCTCGACAACGCCGAGATTCTGGGCCAATCGTTTCTTTCGGAATGACGTATTTTCTTGGCCCTACGAGCACCGTACTCTCCGCTCAGCCGTGTCGATTAACGTCGACCACTCGCTGGCTGGCGTTACTTCGAACCCTTGGGAAGGCTCCGGGCCACGCGGATATTCATTCCGATTTGTCGCTCATCGCTGTTTACGCGATCCTCTCAAAATATCACCGTGGATATTTTTACGCTTTGGATATTCTTCCCTCGACTTGTTTTTCCAACATTAAATTACGCTCGTACAATCTTGCTCGTTAAGGCTGCAAAGTTGCCAAACGAACCAATATTTCGGCGATTTACGCAAGGATCGAAGGTTAGAAATTATAAATAGAAATTAAACGAGGATCAAATAGATCGATCCTCGTGCGCGGTAACCGAATTGTTATTAGAGAAAAGACTTCGAAAGGAAGGAAACGCGGGGTTGGTAGCCGAGACGCGAGAGGCCGGGGTCTCTGCGAGTTCCGGGCGACCGCTCTACCTCAAAGCTTTTCCATAACGCCTATATTTATCCACTCGTTTATTTGGCCCGAGTACGAATACCGTAACTCTATCGGGGTTCGCTCATAGGGGAACGCTTTTTTTTGGCGCAGCGATTCCAAACAAGCTCGATTGTCTCGGTATTAATTTCCGCCTCTCTCGCGTCGCAGCTTCGTCAATCGCTCATTGGAATACGCGGATAATCTTCGCCTCGAGAGAATCATGGGAAATCTCCGAAAACAGCCTCCCTCAAAGTTTCCCAAGGTCTCAAATTTCCCAAGGTAATTCCCGATCGATCCGGTTTCGATCGTTCCGGTAGTTTGAGCGTCAAGGGCCGCCCTTCGAACATCCGGCCCTAATTCCCGGGGATCGACAGGATCGACGGCGATACCAGTTTCGAGGAGGCGGCCAGTCTCCGGAATATATCCCGTCGCGGAGTATTTTAATTAGCTCGGCGTTCTGAAAGCGCCGATAGGGGAGAGCCAAGGGATGCAGAAAACAGGATTAGCGAGTATCCGGCTCCGTCTCTGTCTCCGACTCTGTCTCCGTCTCCGTCTCTGCCTCTGTCCCTGTCTTTCCGCCGGCGGGGGCTTATCGGCCGATAAGTCGAGAAACACCGACGACCCATTTGCGCCAACTCCAGCCCGCCGGCTATTATCGCCGAACAATGCTGCCCCCGATGCGAATCGTGATGCGCGCCGATTCCACCTCTAGCGGCGTTAAATAAAACTCCCCCCTCCTCGCCCTTCCACCCTGACACCCTCCCTTCCCGCCACGAAATTCTTCCTCACCGGAGGCCCATCGACTAGGCTTACCATAATTCGCCCCTGTCGAAAGACGACGGAATGGCATTTGATGGAAAAAAAGAGAAAAGCGCGAGAGGACGCGTTTTTATATGTAAAACACTGGTTTATTAGCTCGTTGCCTGGCATTCTGACGAGAAACGGTGCAAATCTTCGTTTTCTTTCCGATGGAAATAAATGGATTCTCTTTAAATTCAAAAAGACGTCATGTCCGGGAAGAGAGGACGTACGACAACCCTGTATCGACCCTTTCGGTCCACGACCGACCCACGAAAGCTCGGTGCGAATTTTGTCTCGTATACCCATGTAGCGATATTTTGCATGGTACAACTGGATATTTCGTAGACGAGTTTTTGGATTTTTATTTGAAACGTATCTTTCTTTGCGTTCTTTGCGATCAAATCGTAGAAACTCGTAAATTCATCGTCGAATCGTACTTAAAGATCGTTGGTTTTATTCGGTTCGTTCGTTTCGTGCATCGTGTGACGATAAAGTAAAAGGTTACGTACTCGCAAGATCAACATCGAATCTTGTCGATGTAAATCGAATGCACCCCGGAATCACGGTTTTTAAAGTTAAAACTTTTTGATCGTGCCGACGGTCAAACGCGCGAGTAAGAAGAATAATAATATTCCGTGAGTCGTGGGAAGACTCGAAAATCGATGCCGCGGAATGCATTTCGCGTCCGGGGATCGAACGCCGTTCTTATTGCACGGTAATCGGAATATTCCAGGGACTAATGCGTTAACACTATCGGCGAGTATTTCTCGTGCACGTCCATCCACTTCCAGTTAGTTTTTGCCGAAGCGAGCTAAGTGCTCCTTCGAATCACCGCATGCGCTAACGTTTTCATCGCTGTCCGTCAAAACTTTTTGTTCGCGCCACCCAACAAGGCGGTAACCGAACGATAGATCGTGACAGGGAGTACGTACCGAGTACAGTGGTGCGCGCTACATTAGGATAAGTACGAAGAATTCGCTTCAACGGTCAAACACGAGCATCCGCGTTGCCCCTCGCGATCTCCGCTCGATGCGTCGAACCATCGGAGAAGCGCTTATTCACCGCTCCACGCGCGACCTTCGTTCCCTGACCTTAAACCGCCGATGGGAAAAGTTTTATGGTTAAAAGCATCCTTAACGCTCCGAGCTGCTTCTCGACTACGCGCTTCGATCAACGATCCTCCGTTTGGCGGAGAAAAAATTCTGAGATCCGGCAGAGGCTTTTGAGCCGCGGCCGCGAATTTTTTCCCCCCTCGGTTTCGATGCAGGGCGGCGAATCAGAAGTCGGTTGAACGGAGGGAAGGGCAAAAACGCATCGGGCCCGGTGTCAGCGCGTGACGGATGGGCCCGTGGGCCGGTTCAAGGCCCACGTGGGCCCCACGAATTCGTCCCGACCGCGCGTCGCTTGCCCACGCGTAGGTAAACTCGCGGATCCGCGCGCTGCCTTGCCCTATCGCCACCAATGTCGACCGCGCTCCTCCCCTCCTCCGAGCCTCCGCGACCCACGCCGAATTCCAAATATCGCGCAAGATACGTCTCTCGCTCCAGATCGTTCTTTTTTCCGAATTCTTAAATCTATGTCGGATTAAAAGATCGCGATATCGATCGTCCGACGATGTATTTCATGGACATCCAACGCGGAGCGACAACGCGCCAACGAAACGTCGGTTAAAGAGAATTTTTTTCCTGTACGATTACAACTCGATCTACCGAGATGGCGACTTTCGATCGATCCACGCATACGTCCAAGATCGTTGGTCCAAGTAGATGCGACGCGGCAGCCAAATCTACCCGGTAAGCCAAGCCCGCATCCAGCGCATCCCCGCAACACTGCATCCTTTTGTAACATTGGACACCGACCCTTAAATTCATTTGGCGTAGAAGCTCCCGTTTTAAGGCGCAGTCCCAGCCGTTCGATCCGCGACGTGCGCATGGCATGAAAATTCCCAGTGGGTAAGGTGGGCGAGTTTTGAACTCGAATCTTCCGAGATGAAAAAAGAAGCAGCCGTATTCGGCGTTCTCTGCACCCACCGATGATCCTGGAGGTACGCAAGGAGGAAGGTGAGGACGGACGAGGGGCACCGGAGAGAGAAGGAAAGAGTGGAAGAGGATCGAGATGCCGGGGACATCTTCTGGGTGATGAATTCCTTTATCTCGCGTCCGCTCGAATTCCACGCTGCCTCCTCCTCCTCCACCTCTTCGTGCCACTGCGCTTTCCTGCGTCCTCCTTCTTTCGCTCCTTCAGTCCCTCCACCCTCCCTCTTTCCATCGAGAATTCTGGTTTCGAACCATCCTCTCGACCTCCCTCCTTTCCCCCTCTACCGCTCCCTCGCGATCTCTTCCTCGCTCTCTCCTTCTCTCTCTCTCTCTCTCTCTCTCTCTCTCTCTCTCTCTCTCTCTCTCTCCCCCTCCCTCCTTCACCCTCACCCTCACCCTGCCCCCTCCAGCCTCTCCAGCTTTCTTCGACCCACCCGATCCTTTTTTGATGTTTTCCTGATACAGACATTATGCCGTGCGCGCTCGACTTCCCGCTTTTTCTCCCCCTCTTCCAGCCCCCCTTCCTCCCGCGCCGAGGCCCTGCACGCCGACGTTTAATTGGATGGATCGAAGAGACATCGACCCACGAAAGCCCCCTTCACCGTCGCGCAACAATAGGGCCCACCCGACTTTTTCTCCCCGGGAGGGGAAGGACTTTCTCGTGGCGATGCACGCGGCCTGAAATCGTAAACGCGCGTGAAAGCGGGCCCAGCGTCCTTGGATAAGAGCGGAGTCGGAGTTTTGGTCGGTGGATTTTCAGGAAGACCCGCCTCCCTTCGTTAAAACCCCTTTGTTCTCGATCGAAATTTAGAAAATCCCGTGAAATCGTAATTCGGATAGTGTTCTAAAAATTATGAAGCGAATGACGAAGGAGGAATTGCAGGTTTCGCGCTCCAAATTTTTTTTGCGCTTCAAATTCACCCTTTCGTAAATCAAATTCGGTCCTTTAGAAACCAATTTTTTTTCATCGCGGAAGCGATCTCCGCAATTAAATTTTATGCGAGGACCGTTTCGGCTATTTCTTTAAACGATGATCGCTTGATCGATACGATCGATCGTTTCTGTTGCGACTAATATTCCTATGGATCACGATGATTAGGCGATGAGAATAAATTCTATCGGAGATGAAACTTTGTGGGTTAATGCAGTATCGTTGGGGTTAGAGCGATGCGAAGCCACGGTCGATCGTTGGGCATCGTTAGTTTACGATTAACCCCTTGAACTTTGAGCCTTTGAGCCACGGATGTTTAAACAAATTGCAAATCTTTGATAACGGTATCGCACCTCTTTACATCGCTTCAAACCCTCGGCCGACACCCACCAGAGACGAAGGATCAAATTTGCGCGCGAAACTCTGCAATAATTTACGAGCGTCGTAAAGCTCTGTAATTCTTCGCATTTATCATACGAACCGCGTTCTGACCACGCGTGCCACTCGGAAGCGAATAAATATACTCGGAGAAGCGTCTACGGTGTCGCGCAAGGCTAATCGAATGACAAGTTTGCGAGGACCACTCGGATCTCCGTTATTTCGAGCGTGATAAAATAATTCTGCGAAAAGACATCGTTTTCTTTCCGACGTCACTGACGAACGCCATCGAGGAAATTCAATTTCTACCCATCTGCCGATAAAATCTGTCGAATGAGCTTTATGTAACTTCCAGGGGGCTTGCGCCGGCCAGAGACCCGTTTATTTTACGAAGCCTCTTTCTTCTTCTCCGTCCGATCCACGATCGCGCCATGTCCTTGAATCGCGACGAGACGACCAAAGACACTTTATATTTCTTTTCCTTCCATTCCGCCTCCGCCCCTTTCGACGAATAAACTCCGTCGAACCGTTATTAGATAACCTTTTCGAGGAGGAGCGGGACAAAAGCTCGATTATTTTATTCGTACGTTTGGTTCGGAAGATTTGCGTTCTCGGAATCGCTTTCGGGTAAGAAAAGAGCTCCTTCTTGTCGGGTTTTCTTCGTTTACTCTATTCTTGCCGACTAGAGTCTTGGAAAAAAAATTTGTATATAACGCCTCATTATCGGAGGCTAAATTTATTTTTTAATCGAGAGTCTTTCGAAAAATTTATCGAACGACGCTTCGACGACCGCTTTGAACGAAAAATCGTTCAAAGAAATTGTTCTTGTCCGGCTAAAATGAGAGTTTTTACCACTGTTTTTACACCTCCCCTCGCATCATCCCGCCTTCTCTCCCCGCCCCTCCGCCGCGGCCGGCCGTCGGAGCCGGGTTTGCAGCTTTTCAATATCTAATCGAGCGAACAAATTATTCCCGGCCGCTTGGTCGGGCAGGCCCTCACGCGGGTGACGCGGAATGATGGATCGTTCGCACCGAGCTCGTGTCACGGGACGCAACACCGATTCTTGCCCCGCCAAAGGGAAATCCAAGACGCCCTCCTCCCCTTGGTTTTCACTCATTTCTGCGACGATCGCCGATGCTGCCTATTATCTATTCCAGACGTAAATACGAATCATAGAGTCTAGCGATGCAGGAAAATGGAATATATAGCGAAAACGTATTTCTATATACGTACGATACCTTCTTTAACGCCAGAAGTATCGCCTACTCTCGGGATACCTCTCTAAAAAAAAAAAAAAAAAAAAAAAAAAAGGCAGAGGAGAGGGGGAACAAAATAGGGGATTATTAAAATACGGGCGTATCGTGGTTGAAGCATATCCAACGGTATTGAGATCTATAATAAATCCGGTTCGCGGAGGGTTAATCGATATTATTTGGACTTTAAGTCGATTCGTGGAACGTGCCTCGCGTTGTACCTGGCTTATCTGCCCCCTCCCCCGACATGCCGGCTCGCAACCTTGGCGAAGACTCGCAGGCGTATCCTCGGTATCCAACGAGTACACGGCTTATCTCGGTCGGAGAAGAAGCTATGGTGGCTATTGGAGAAAATGAGATTCGCATAGCCGAGCGATCGAAGCGGGTCTATGCACGGTGCACGGAATAAGCTTGGGCCTGGCGCTCGTCTCTCGATCATTCTTATCGATGGAGCTACGAGCCGTTCGCGGCTCAGAAAGATTAACCGTACCTTTCGAATTCTTCGAAATTTCCCTACCAAGATTCTCGATCGACGACTCTTTATATTCAAGGCATCAACTTGCTCGATGATCGTTACGCTGAGCGATGACGTCATTTGTGGACGTTGAATAATATTCTTCTGCGGAGAGCGGTGAGATTAATTTCGCTTTTCGAAGTAATTCTTGACGATGATGACGTTTAAACGCCTGTAAGAATTCGGGCAATTGGCGCTTTCCTAGAAGGGTGTGCGTAATGCGATTAATTTGATCGAGATCGTCCATTTTAGAATTTATAGTTTACCCGCTCTTTGTTTTGTGGATTTAATCGATTTGGCAAACGAACGGCACGTACAACGGAGGTTATCTCGTCGCTCGATTCGCGCGGTGTTGTGGCTCACGCTCGTGAGGTACGGGCGATACCGCGTTTTTTTTCTTTCCAATGACGTTAATCGCTTAACCCGCTCCACAGAGCCGATATTTCAACTTTTGGATACCAAAAGGGTCAATGGTGGCGTATACTGGCCGTCTTGGAAATAGGGTTGCCGACTAACTTTTCTTCTCTTTTGACGGGAAAAAATGCTCCTTGCTAATTTGGAGAAAACGGTCTTCAGGCTTACAGCGATTAAAAACGTTATTGGGACACGTATGCCACGTATGCAACTCGAATTTTAGTTATGGATGATTAAATAAAATATCGAAAGTGCCTACCGTACGCCTCGACTCGCGCTACGGCATTGATTTTTACACGCGCGCGAAAATACCAACTCCGATATTAATCCCCGCAGAGTATCTCTAATGCATTTCTGCAGTGAACTTTTTGTCGGTATATATTTTCCATCGCGTGTCCGTTTTAATCCTGTATTCGGTTCAACAAAGATCCACTGGCGAAATTAAATTTTAAAAAAGTCTCTCCGACTCTTGCCGGGACGATGGTTCGCATCTATGGAAAGCTCTAACCGAAATTTTTTACAAATTAAAGAAACGATCGCGGCCATATCGTGCAACAGCGAATTTTTTGAAGATCACGATCGAAAGTACGAAAAAATGTTTTCTTATTTTAAAAATCTGGGAATCGTATAGCGCTTACGAATCGCGTCGACATTATCTTTTAACGAAACCAGGATCGAATACCCAACATCCGTATTCGTTATATTATAATTCTACTTAAAACCACAAATGTCACGTTTAACGTTGAGCGATTAGATTCTAAAGTTATTTTATCGTATCTTCCATTAACGCACCTTACGTATCAAAACATCGATTTTGGTCACGATTTTAAGAAAATTCAACGCGGTGCGCCAGCGTCGCTTTCTCCCCCCCAGCCCTCGTTTTTAGACTTGTATCCAGCGAGCAGAAAATTAGCCACCGTTCTTTCGCGACGTCGCAGAATCACGTTAATCGCGTCCGCTACTCGAAATAAATCCGGAAACAGCGACACGAGGAGGAAAATACGGGCCTTAAACGACCAGCCCGACGTACACTACCGACCATAAGTATTCCGTTACCCGAAAGCATCGAATATACGCTCCATTAATGCTATATCGTTAAATATTGTCAACGTCCTAAAAATTTTACAAACGTTGCCAGACCAATATACATCGCCTATATTTAATAATTCGTATTTATTTTAATCCTACGAGCACCCATGCGGCTCATACATTCTCCGCTTGGTGTGCGGAGATGGTATCGTCTTCGGTTATTAATATTCGAGCATTTGATGCGCGACATCAATTTTAAACGCTTATAATTTAAAACTTAAATCAACGGTATCGTTTTCAATCGAAAAGTATCGAGAAAAATAGCGTAAAAAAAAACAGACCGTTGGTCGACTGAACCGGGACAGCAACCGAATTACCGACGAAAAACAAGGAAAGTACATACGTACATACGTATCGCCTATATCGTTCAATGATACCGTAATGTTTCTAAAAGAAAATAATAAATGGCGATGGAAAGCATAGGTTCGCAAGATGTTCGAGCGATATTCATACGCGTACGAATATCGAGACATATTCGAAAGTAATGTCCGCGCATCGCGCAACAACGAGGAAAACTATAATGGTAGCGCGTCTCAATAGCAATCACACGCGCGCGAGTGTTGGGAGAGTTTGGACGGCGGCATACATACGGACAATGTACCCACGTGGCTTTGTGCTCGCATCGTTAAAGCACGCTGCTACATACAGATTGGTAAAACAACGCGTCGAGTCAACGAGGAAAACAATGCTCGTGGCTCAATGCTCGTAAGATAATTCAATATCGTTCTCGCGCCTATGAGAATCCACGAATTTTTGGCCGGCAGTGTACGTACGAACAATATACGCGACCTCCTGCTCGCGTTGTGTACCAGCCTGCGGTTATGTTGCAATTCGTAAAGCGGCATAATAAAATAAGGGGGAAAACCATATTCGTAGTAAATTCCTCCGACATTCGCACTCGTAGGAGCACGCGAGGCGTACGGAGATTTTTGGCGGGTAGTGTATGCACTCGTGCGTCGAAGGGAGGATAAACGGGAGGAGAGAGTGCGGCGTAACCGGGGAGAGCTTAGCTCGACGATTCCGCGGACTTTTTCACGGCTATTCGGCGGGAAAGCATTCGCTCGAAGAATACGCGAGTCCGCTTTTAGCGGGCAACAACAATGCCGGGGGAGTTTAAAGGCGGAGTGCCGAAGCGCCGCTACGGAAGCAATCGAGACCTCGAGGTTTTTCGCCGGACGCCGCGCCGCTGGCGCCTTCGATGGCCTCCGCGCATCATCTTCCGAGCGAAAACATCGCCGCGGATTCGATGGCTCCGCGCGCTTCGATTCCTCGACCGCGGGATCCGCGAGAGTAAAGCGCGGCTTTTGCGCTTCCACCTCGTCCCTTCCCCAATGAAAATCACCCTTTTGGAAACAAGACGTTTTCTTATAGCGCAAGTATTCTCGAGAATTAAATTTTGCTCGAGGAATATTTTTGCCTTTCCCTCAAACGACGGGGGATCCTTCAAGCGCAGACGCCAAGTTTCTTCCCTCGTCCGCGGCCACGCGGAGAAAACACGATCGATCAAATCTCTCGACGTACCACGGACCAAAACTGCGAAGGGGAAAAATGCGTGGTTCCCTTTAGAAAGAGAATCCGCTCGACTCGTAAGCGGCCGTAGCACCTTTGGCCGGCTACGCGGAGACGTCCCGAGGAGCGAAGGGTCGGAAGGAAGGAAGGAGCGGTGGCGGTTGTAAGGAGGTGCCACCGATCGGACAATAAGAGAGGAGCGAGAGGGAGAGGGGGGCAGAGGGGGAGGAGGCCCTTACGTATCCGGCTAGGTGGTCGGGAACGTGTTACATTACGATAGTGATTTATACCCGTGCACCGGCCGCGAGGGCCCGGTACCATTTGCGGCCCCGGTAATGTACTTAGAAGCTAGAAGACGCGCCGCGGAGTCGTGACGAGTTTTCAAATGTTACGCGCCGAGCCACGATCGCCTCCTCGTGTCCTGATTATAATTTATCGTTCCCTAACGACGGGATCCCGTCCCTTCCCGAAGACTGGCAACTAGCTGCTCGTTTGTACGCCGCTTTTTATCCCTCCCGCGGACATGCCGAGATTGTTTTACCCAAACTCCTCTCTTTCGGTATTCGATCCTCTGGGAAACAAATCCGCTCCTCGAGAAGTTACCCGATTGTGTACGAAGGTCGTCCTCGAATCCTCCGGAATTCCTACGACGCGCGACCGCTTCTTTTTACCGTTGGAATTGTGACCAACGAGCGATAAGGTCCTTTAGTCCGGAATCTACGGTGTTGAATCGAATCGCGAGCCACCGGAACTACGGTGTGCGTATCGCCTTGAAAACTCTTCGTTGCCGATGTCGAATACCCCGTTGGAATTTTAGGGGAGCGGCTGAATTAACGATATTTAATACGTCTTTGCGATAGTTTTCGGGACGATTCGTGAAATACGATGAATGGGGCAACGAAAGGAGAACGCGATCGCGCTGTCCTTTGAACTTTATAATGGAATTGCGCGCGTTGTATCAATTTACCCGTTCGCCTACGATTCTAATGTATTTCGGGGATTCGAGTGGATATAATGTCCTCGCATATAAACGCGTATTTTACCATTTCTTCTTTGGTATCGTTCGATTTTCTTACCGTACTCCGATCTGTTCACCGATATAAAAAAATCAAAGCCGATGAGGGGGCTTTTGAGGTCGAGTCTTCGTTGTGGCCGCCCCTTTTGTCCCGTAGGAAACGATAGGCGATGCAGTCGGAGCATTCCAATTCGAGCGCATCGCGCCGACCAAACTAAGGCTCGTCGATTAATTATAATTTAATGGCCGTAATACAACGGTATTAATAGCGATGGAATTCGACGGGGTATATATCGGTTACATTCGAACGATTCAATACCCAATTTACCCGATGGGAATTATCGAAAATCATCGAAATCTCGAATGTCCGAGATCGGTTTTCATTTATTTTGAATAACAATTTTACGGCGGCCAATCGTATATCGATATCGTCGAAAAACAAAATCCGGTTTCGCGACTGGGCTCGTACTTCGTTGATCCAGAAATAAGTGCGAATATTAATGCTCGAGAGATCCTCGGTTTATATTTTTATTCCCGCATCGAGAAAATTCCTTATTCCGGTAAATTCACGAGGATACGTACGGCGCGTAAAAATTATATTAAACCGAATTAAAAACGCGGGATTGCCGCTAATACACGACTCTCCTGCGCTTGATAAAATTAAGTCAGATTTATTAGACCTTCGGGATTAATAGCCCGATTAAACGTTCGCAATAAAAGCGCGCGAAGCGTAGAAGTTTGTTTAATACCGTAGCGTTGTTTAATACCGGTAGTCGTCCCTATTAATCAGTATTATTTAGACCTTCCTTTCGGAGAAAATTACGATCCTCGCCGATCATCTTCCAGTTTTTCCAAAGGGCCGAAGGGCCCCCTGGCAAATCGTGGGACGAATTCTGTCCCAGAGGGCCAGCGTTATCGTCCTCGAAGGGAGGCACGAGCCCAGAAGTAAACCGACAAAAACGAGAGAGCTTTCGGTAAGGGCGAAAGTCGTGGAGAGAGAAACGTCGCTTCGTCGAGGACGAGAAGAGAAAAAAAATGAAAGCGAGAAAGACGAAGAAGGGTAGGAACGTAAGTAAAGAGGCAGGAAAAAGGGCTCAAGATCGGCAATAACTTATTAAAAAGCGTCCAGCGGCCCTGCACGCACCTGGCGAATTACAAAGGCGCGGCAGTCGAGTCGATTCGCGCACGATCCAGCCCGGATGCCCGGACTCGAAGTTAACTTCTCATGCACGACGCGCCACTATAGTGGCTTTCGCGGATATCATCTTCCTTCTCTCCGAACAAGTATCGAATGATATAAGTAATTTTTTTACCGTCAGCCTTACGCGGCAATCTGGAATGCGCGTAATTTACATAAGCTTGAAATAAAAAGTTTAAAAATATATCACAGTCAACTGCACGATCGATCGTTAAAATAAATTATTAAAATTAAAGTACACGCATGGTACCTTTAAGAAAAATTATAATTCGATGATGAAAAACTTCGTTCCGATGCACTCGCGTAGAGAATAGCATCGTCCGTGACACATCGCAGTACCGCATCGTTCGCGCGTACTTCGCGTCGAAACTAGGCCGTACGGAGAAGCAGCGAGGCCCGCGCAAAGCGCAGCCGTGCTTAAGAGGTTGACCGCGCGCTAGGGAAAATCGATCGCGAGCAAGCGGCAGATCGGCTAGGGCCAAGGCGGATCGCGCCAAAAAGTAGCGAGCGGCCCGTAGGAGTGGAGGAAAGTAGCGCGGTGAGTAAAGAAAGGGCGAAAGAAAAGGGCGCGGAGGGTATAGCGTAAAGATGGCGAAGGGCGGAGAGGCGGAGGAGGAATCCGGCGCGTTTCCTCGTTGGGCCGGGTATTCGCTCGGCAAGCGAGAAAATCATTAGGGAGGGAAGCCGAAAGAACGGCTTCGAAGGAAGCTTCTTGCAGCGCGTCCTCCTGTATCGCCTTACCCTCGGTCTCCTCTCGGTTTAATTAAATTCCCGGAGAAGCGGAGGCCGCCCTCCCCTCGGCCTCCCTCGCGCCTCTTTTTGCCCGAGCCGCTCCTCCCTTAGGTGCGAACCGCACGCACACGCGTCCGGCGCGCAGCTACTAATTGACGGATGAATTAATTAGCGGGAATGATCGATCGTAGGCACTCGGCCGACAGCGGCGAGCAGCGCCCGGATTTATTTCCCCTCGAAGCGCGGGCCGCGCTAGGAGAAAAATCCACGTCGATGTACTCGGCCGCGTTCGATCGTTCGATCCGATCGCGCCGATTGAAAAGTGCGTTACGCGCGGCCAGCGACGGGGGACGGCCTCGATGCTCCGACGATTGGACACCCGATTTGCTCGATGGTCACTACCGAAATGCGCTCGAATCGCGACTGGCGCGCGTCGACTTTCGAGGACGACATCCCTCGCGGGGACGTCGATTAATGCCAATTTCGGGACGATCGGATGGTTATCGTCGTTTAAAAGCGTGACTTTTTACATTTCGGAAAAACGATGCGAGCGAAACGTTGGGAAGGGCGACTCGACGATATCCAGGAGACCCGATCGGTGTTAGCGAGAGGAAAATGTTATTGCTATTTCGCGCATCGAGTATCGCTGCGAAAATTGAAATTCCCCATTTTTTTTGCCGAGCGTCGGGATGTGCGGGGAAATTATGAGTAGCTTCGGCTCAAACCGAGTGTTCTTCATTGGCTCGTTATGCTGGTAAATATTCGGCGGAAATCTTTGCGACGTCGAACGCCTAATAAGAACCGTCGAGCGATCGAATATTTTCCCGAGGCGAAAATAGGATACGGTTTTGTTTATCGTTAACGCAGTGTATTTCAAATTATTGAATAAACGGTTCACGTTGGTTAACCGTAATAATCGACTTTATTACTACGACGACTAATGCGCGCGATCCGTAAGCAAATATCGGCCATGCGCAGGGACGAAATTTAAGCGCGCGTTACTGCCGAATATTTTCGCGAAATTCTGTAACTCGATGTAAAGGATTTACATGACGTTAGATTTATCCGGTGTCTCGATAAAATAACCCTTCGCCGCAATTTTTCCGATTTAGCTCGCGTATTTTCTCCTTGCCGGATGCCAACGACACCCGCGCCAAAAAGAGGGAGAGAGCGTGAAAAAGAGAGAGAGACCGAAGGAGGGTGGCCTAATGCAAATTTATGATAACCACGATGGAAAGCGTCTCCCTCCCATATTTACAACTCCGCTGGTGAATAGAAGGCGGACGCATCGTCGGGACGTAATGCCGTTGTGGCCCGCGTAAATACTCCTCGCGCCATGGACGTAGCCATTTAAAGCCCCCGAAAATAAAGAAAATGTCGTGCGGCAGGAATGTCCGACATCGCACGGCAGCAAAGCATCGTTGATTTTATTTTTTTCACTGCTAATCGATGATATATTTGAAAAAAAAAAAAAGAGAAAAGAAATTCGAATGCGCGAAATACTCGAGGTTGTCGTAAACGATCGATAAACGAACAATCGTAGTTCTTTAAACGATAAAGGCTTTATCGATTACGAAAAAAGTCTCGTCCATTATTATTTCAAATGTTGCCAATAAAATACTAGCCTTATGAAAGAACCGGTTTAGCCACCCGACGCTCCGATTTTTTTTTCACGCTTTCGCCTTATTAATTACATCTATATATGAGACCACGCGCGGTGATGCGTATAAAAGAAATCCATGATGCGCGCCAGAGATCGTTTAAAAATATTTTTCTTATAAAAGAACGATTATACGTCTACGTACGCGGTCGTGAGCGGTTAGGATTAATTCATAAAAGGATAGAGGAAGGCAAATTCCTCCCCAAAACGGAATCCTGGCTACGTCCCTGTCTCCTGCGTGTAATGTACGCGTTATGCTACGCGCTTTATCACGGAGGAAAATAGAGTTTACGGCTGGACTAAAGTACACCCACGATGGAGGATAGCCCGTGGCACGATAATGCGAGATATTGGTGTTCTTCGAGCCTGGGACTATCGAAGCGGTCGAAATCATTCTTCTATCGCTTCTTGGAAAAATTCCAAAAACTCGGAACACGGAACTTTCGAAGAACTTCCATGTTTTTTGTTATGCCACGCGAGTGATTAGCACTAAAACCACCGGGCGTCTAAAATGACCGTTTTAGTGTTCCCGAGAAAAATTTCAGTAAAAAAAAATATATACACAAGTTTGATCGGTATTCCAAACGGATACTCGACATTTATAACAAAATATCGGTACGTAGTATAAATAGGATATATATGCGGTGCAAAGCCAAATCGTATCTCATCAAAATATCGTCATACATCGAGCCTTTATTCGTCAAAATAGCCACGCCGTATAAATAAAAATCTTTGCCAAGGGAATAAAAGTGATTGGCCATCCTGTACATCCAGGAGATCGTATCGACTTCGTTCGCGATACAAAATAGGTGGTAAATTGGAGGAAAATGGCCAAGCCACGGACGGACGAGGTTCGAAGCGTTTTATCAAGTTTTACCGACGATACGCTGGCAGTGGAGGTATTGTTTAAACATAATTAGATCGTTGGGCCACTCGAACCGCATATATTTATTGCCTTCTACGCAGCGCGCACGCTGCAGGCGGTGCCGTTGCTCGTGTGAGCGTGCAAATACGTCCCGGTATACGCGATACATGGTAGGAGGCGGCAAACGGCAGGCGATAACTCAGCTGGCTGGTATATAATTATCAAACTGGGTAATTGTTAATTATTGCGCCATTGTTGGCGGCGAGTAATTAATGCGGTGCCAAACTCCCTCTGTACGCGCCTCTCACGCGATCGCAGGATTGATTGGAAGACCTTCTTATCCCGGAGAACCATCGAAGGGACGACCCCTTGAAAAGCTCGAGCGTACGAGTGATCGCGGATACGCGAGGTTCGCGGCAAAAACCGTTTCACTCGCTTCCACCAACGTTTTACGCGTAAAAGTTTAATATTGAACGAGCACGATAGTCGGCATGATCGATAGAAGTCGACCGAAACTACGGAGGAAGTAAATCAACGGTGTGCGGAATATTCCCCATTATTGACACCCAAATTACCGTTTATGGTATTGACCAACGAACAAACCAGCCGTGAATCGTGTCGTTCCAATTTGATGGATCGTCTCGCTCCTATCCTTACGTTTTTTTTGACGACGAAAAATGCACGTTACGACAAAAGGGCTGCCTGACATTATTTTTTAAAAAGGTATTCGTTAAAAAAAAAAGTCACTACAATCGGAGGCGCTAATTGCAAATTCAAGAGTTGGCGAAACTTTCGCGATAACCCTCACATTACGCTCCAAAAATGTAAAAAAGTACGCCGTTGACCGAGATCCACTTTTTTCCTACCCAAAGGGTGTCTAGCAAACGCGTCGAGGGCGGCAACCGATGCGAAAAGGTAGAGGAGGATGAAGGTATGGGCAAAGTATCGAGATCCGCGAGAAACACCGCGGTTATAGAGAGCTAATTTATCCGGGGTGAAGCCAATCAATGAAAACCGCCCCCCTGCCGACCTCCCCCTTCGTCTCGTGTCTCGGCATGTTTTATTTATCGAATGCATCGGCGGTACGCCGGCTCGTCACGCCGAAGACCGAGAAAGGTGGTAGGTGCCGCGCCGTGATTTATGGGGGCAACACCTGACGGCATTTTGTTCGCTTTTGCATCGCCGTTGTTGCGTCGGCAGCCAGTTCCGTTCCTTCCTTTCCTCCTTTTTTTCTCCGTTTCTTCCTCTTCTTCTCGCGCCCCATCAGTAATGCCACGGTCATTACGACGCGCCAGTCGATTTCCCGTGGCTAATAATATTAGGAATATAAATAAGAAACCGCGGTTCGCTTCTTCGACCCTTTTGTTACTCAGCGGCAAGCTAAGTAGGTGTAATGTCGAGAAGCGAAGTACGTTTGGCGGCTGGCCAATCGTCCGCTCCTCATTTACGATATACCGGTTTTGCGATTCAAACTCGGCATTTTGCGCTTTCAATTCAGCCTTTTGCAAATCGAATTTCGAACGTTGCAATTTAAAGCGCAACAAAGTAAAGTCCGTATAACGATGTTAACAACTTAAAAGGCATACGCGCATGCGCATTAAATAAATACGGACGCGTTGTCGGAGCTTTTTTGATTCTCATCGTTTGGACGAGGATCTATCGGAATCCTCTTGATCCGACAGACGCTTTCATTACGTACTCGTAAGAGGATTTCGGAGATACCGGGGGACCCTTAAATATTCACGCCCTCGCGGTGTGTAATTTATGCAGCACCAATCCCTTACGTAATGACTCTAATGACTTTACGCCGCGACATATTTAGCGGAGACCTGGAGGATTATGAAAATTGAAAAATTCTGGAGATCGACGCGTGCTCAAAGGCGCCCTATCTTTCGTTCCGTCGAGGTTTATATCGATAAGATGCTCAAAAATATATAGTCGCATCTAACGATCTTAACGTCTCTTCTCTTTGACGCGTACGCGTTTAAAGTCGAGAAACGAGAAGGTTTTCAAAGATTCCACCGGTTCTTGAAATACGTAAAGAGCGGGTAGGCTTAGCGTTGAACGGCCACGAAAAGTCGAAGCTTGCCGCTAAGAAAAAAATATCTCTTAGCCAAGATACGACCGTACTTCGAAGATCGATCCAACAACGTTCTCGGTAATTAAAGCAGTGCGTAAACTCGTTTATACCTCGTCCATAAAATGTAACGGATAGACTTTGCCTCTAACGATCGTTAAGGCGCGATATAAAGTTAGGATGAACGTGTTTACAGGTCGGCATGATGTATAACCAACGTCGTATTAGCGCAACCGCAATCGCGTCTAATCCGAGGCATGGAAATAAAGAGGTAAAGGCTCGGGGAAAAAATATGATTTACCACGAGAAATAACTGCCTCGCCCGAAAGAATCTCACCAACCTATTCGAAATCATGACGCGTCGCTCACCGTGTTAAACGATCGCTGCATGCTGCGCGCATGCTTTGGATGGATTAAATGAAAATAAATAAATGTGAGTATATAAATTGCCCGGCACTATCCATTTCAGAATCAATTTTTTAATTTTTAAATGCACCACTCCGCACGTTTCTATATCAGAATATAATTATTAAGCTGAAACCGTAGAAAAATAAATAAACGAAACGTTTGGAAAATAAACACAAATGTATACGTCTCACGGATATTTATTAGAAACTCGCGATGTTTATATCGCGCGTCCGAGTTTCCATTCGCCGAGTTAAGGCGAATAATATTCAACTACTGGAACGTAAAATTGCCTTTTTCACGAACGTCCCGTGTTCGGGATCTCCTATGCTCTTTGACATTCGATCCGAACAAATATTAACCCAGATATGCCTTCCGGTGACAACGGCTCAAAAATGTGTACACGCACATATATACGCTTACAATGAAAATGGGTTAATTGGTCTTTGCGCGAGACAAACCAAATTATATTAAGAAAATAATGGTTTATAGAGAGTTAACTTCCAATGAAAGCGCCACGCTCGTGCGGCGCTCTGACGTGAAATCCTATAAACGATCATCGATCGAGCGATTTAATAGCGTCCGCACGGAAAGCCAGGATAAATTATCGTAAAGGCGAGGGCACAGAGAAAGATGATTTTATTGTTTCCCGGACGAGCCGGTGCCAGCGGGTAATGTCAGCTCGTATTCAATGCCCGTGGAAATTGATTTTATTCGTCCCTGTCCTCCTACCTCGATCGAAACTCCGAACATTTCCAAAGCCGCGCACGGCCATTTGCTCAAAATATCAATTTTCATAATAAATGTGTCCATAAATTTCCCGGAATAAATAATGGAATAAATATACCCGGTGTTTAGCCGTAATTCAGGGGGGTGTAGAGGAAGAGAAGGGGGAAGCCGAATGATTTATCGCGCGGTGAGAAGTAAATTTAAGGCATTCCATCGGCGCGGGACTGTAATACAGGCTGTACGGGCTTGTAAGTATATTAATATGTACAGAATTTCTCGGCTATTTTACGGCTGCTCGCGGGGGGCGGGGAGCGGAAGGAGGATCGAGGCGTGGGTGGGGAGGGGAGGGGAGGTAAACTCGAGGCGTGGAAGTTCCTCCCGTACGTCAAAACGAACGACAAACGAGGCTTCCCCATCGTCGTGCCAATGATTTAACTCTCAACGGTATGTACGTAAAATACATTTTCGGAAATTTACGGCGCAACTATGGAATTTCACGAAAGGGCGGCGCCGGAGCGTCGGGCAGCCAAATAAATTCTGCTTTGTATCAAAAGCGGGCGCCAGCCGCGGCGCGATGAAATTTCTTGTTAAAATCCCTCGTGATTATTTTACCCCCGGACTCTCTTTTTCCCTTTTCGATGAATCGCGGTGCGCGGGAGAAAATGTGCCCCGGGCGGGGGAGAGATAAGGTAAATTGCGAAGAAATAAAACACGATAATAAGGCAATTGCAGAACGCGAGGGCCGAGCGGAAACCGTGGCTAGAAAAAATGACTTTTATTATTAACCCTGGAGTTGGTACGAGACATTCGTAAAATTGTCCGCTCGAAATAATGCTTGCGCTGCTCGGAGAAATCTTTCGATCCATCTTTCGAAACAAGTCTTTGGAGTATTTACGTTTTGAAAAAACAACGGTCTAAGAAATACAATAATTCGTACGATTAATGCGCAAAGCCAAGACAAACGTCGTCATCTAAAATAAGTTTGAATCGTGAGATTGCAAATTCGACGATACTCTCGCAATCTAGAGACAAGGTATTTTGTACATTGCATAATTCCTAAAACCATGTTACTTTAAAAATTTTTGTTTCGCGTAATTTTCCCTCGCACAGAAATTTCTAATATAATTAAAACAACTTCCAAACGTGGAACGACGAGAGTCCGTGCAACTTGCCAGAGCACTACCACACGCATACGCCGGTATCGCCGTAAGATTTAGAGCGGAATAAAACGCGGTTCATTTGCGTTCGAGGATCGATACTTGTCGGTCACGCTTTACGCAAACCTCCTTATGGTCTCGAGAAAAATTCGTGCTACGGAGAGTTAATGCAGGAATGAAAGGGACGATCGGGAGAATTGGTCGGATTCAAAAGTGGTGAGCATCTCTCCGTTGCATGGTCAGCGTGCAAAAGACAGCGATGCGAATCGTCATTCGGCGAAACGGCCGTGCCAACTTACGTTCCGGCCGTGTCACCCTCGGATTCGTGTAATTAGCGTTGACTCCGTGATAATGAAGCCTCCATTATGGGGCCGGGCCATCGGTTAATTAGGTTGCGCGTTGATTTATCGCGATCCGCGAGGACGTCGCAGACGCGTACGCTGCGAACGTCGAGTACGAATCACCTCGTGCGTAACACGCTCGAAACGTCAACTCGACCACCGCGGAAATTCCCCAAATGACACCTCTGCATTTTCTTGCAACTAAATTACCTCGATCGACAACAATGCATGTTTTGCGATGACAATAGGATTAATCGCGATTTTCTAGCGAACGCTAGAAAATAGTCTTGAGTACAGCGATGACGTCTAAATCGGGTCGAGAAAAATTTATCGAGTGTAAGGATAAGGTATAAAAATATATTTGCGGTGTGCGATTAGGTTAGTGCGTGAATTTGTTCGATGGTAGCCGAGAGACGAAGGGTAGAACGAAAAGAACGATTTCGTGCGATCTTCTTTATAATTTAAAACTCGCGTATTTGCCTTTATTCCTTACTTTTAAGGAATCTAAGAAAAATATTTCAAACGATCGGTTGCGAGCTTTATCAATTTTTGCACGCGTACTTTCGGATCTTTTTTTATTCTCTATCAAGAATTTCCGGATACTTTTCTCCGTGCACCGGCCTCTGTAGACATACCTTAGGTACAAAATTGTTCCCCAATGCGATACAGAGAGAGAAAATGGAAGAAGTTGTATGAAAAAAGTTAGAGGAGCCAAGAACACACCGTTATGTTCCCGAGGCTGTGCCTTTCACGGGAAGAACGATAAATGTGCTAAATAAAATGTACGACGCGCCGAGGTTCGATAATAGTGGGTATCATCACCCTTGTAAACGGTTCTCGCGAGATTGCCTTCCCAGGTAGCGACGTTTATCTTGGAAATTCAGGAATGCACGCGACATTCCAGATTTATTACCGAACGCTAATCCACGGAGCAGTGACGTAAACTTGTAGAAAACAAAATTGAAGTAGAAAAATAGATCGAATAGGGGACGAGGACAAAACGGAATGTACCATATATCGAGGTTCAATAATATTTTGCGTTATCGCCTATGCAAACGTTTCTCGCGAGATTGATTTTGCGGGCAACGATGGTTATCTTCCAAATTCAAGAACACACGCGAGCGTACGCTGTTGCGTAATTATAATGGAAAAAGCACCCTCTAGGATGTAAGTTGTTAATTACGTGCGATTTAATCTCACGAGCTACGCTATACCGCGCATTTTATTTACCCAGAAATTCTGCAAATATTGCGAAGGCAACGCGGTATGCAAATTCTAATTTACTAATGACTGCACGGGATCGTAATAAAACATAGCCGTGGGCATAAAACCGAGGAATATTATGGCCGGTACCGATCTGATTCTGCGTCAGAATACGAATAAAACAAGGTCGTACGACGACCTTTTTTTATTTCAATCTTTATGTAAGAGGAGCTTACCGTTTTCCCAGTTTATACGTTTCACGCAAAAATCTGAATCTGAAATGTACAATGGTATTTTATGCATATGGTCGTTCCCAATATATATTTAAAAATTTTCTAGTCAGCCGCGCAACGATCCCTTTTTTTTCCACACCTTTCCACCAAAATGAATTTAATATACAACCTTCGATAAATGCATAATATTATAAATTTATGCAATTGCTCGGCTGAGCAGAAAATTCACAAATATTTTATTTAATGGATAATTTTGTGAAAAACATTTTTTCCCGAACGCTACGCATTTCTTCTTTACTCCGCGATTCGACTGGTTACATCGGTGTTTCCTTTACCGCTCACTCGAACAGCATATTTTTTTCGCAACTTCGCACTCTTGTCAAACAAATGCAGGCTATGCGATATTTTACGGTGCGTTCTAGGAATGAAAAAAGAAATTCATAGAACATCCTTCGTTCGAAAATTAACCCTCCACGATCGACGTTTCGCGTCGACTTTGACATTGCGACCGATCCAAACCTCCCTCTTTGGGCATTCTCATGCCGTTCATAATCGACGCTCTACGAGATTTCAATCCTAAACACACCGTGCTACGGACGCGCCACATATTTACGAAACCGAAATCTCTAAGCTGCCCAATGGCGAGAAGTCCATCTCGAGGATGCACCGCGCTTTCACGCAAACCACGCTTCACCATAACTTTGGACAGAGAGGAAAATTAGATTTACTCCCCGACTTACTTGCGATAATACAGGGATCTAAAAAGGGACGGTAGCCGACTCAGGGCAAAGTACTTAACGGAGAGTTAGCTCAGAGCCAGCGCGGGTCGTGGCGGTCCGAAAAGAGCCGTAAAGCGGCGATAAAAAATCGTGCAACAAACGAAACACGTAAGAACCCTCGGGGACGTTGATCGGGCATTTGCGGAAATTCGCTCCGTAGGAAGTAGCGGCGAGGGAGGAGAGGCGGGAGAGAATCTCACGGAGCGTAAAATAAAGAGGTCCGTAAAATAAGCGGAATATAATGGGGAAAATTAAAGTACCGTTGAAACGAGAGGAACAGGACGCACCGGGGATGCGGTCGGCATTCCGTGCCGCGGGGCGGCCAGAATTAAAATACGTTAAAAATGGAAAAAGCGGCGCGTGAAAAAGCGCGGTTGGCATTCTCGAACCGTAATGAAGTACGGCCCACGAAGCGCCGCGGACCGGCGCGGCACGGCGTACGTTTACGCCGGGAAATTTTGTAAAAACCACCGGTAACTCACGCTCCCGCGCTGATTGCGGTAATGCAAAAACTTCGTTAACGAGCCCCGGGCCAGGCCACTTCCCGAAAGCGCTGCCAAGGAGAACGTTTTCCGGAAGATACCGCCGGAAGCGCGCGACTCGCCCGATACAGCGAGCGCACAACGACGCTGAACTTGACAATGAGCAAAGTTACGGCAGGGCCCGGGAACGAAGAGGATCCGCGCCGTGACCGAATCTGTCGCGAGCGGACCTTCGCGTCGCGACGATTTTCCTCGATTCCGCACCACCCGACGCGAGCGTTTCGACCTAGATTTCGGCCAGGCTCGATTATTTCTCATTGTGCGACGAACAATGAGTGCGTGCTTCTTTTAAATACCAGGTCATTTCTCTTTTATTTTATGCATACTGCCACACGAATAACAACGATGCGTATTCGATCTTACCGCGGATTGACGAGCGTTTCATCCCTTATTTTTCCTACGCACACCCCGATCCAAGAGACGAAACGTCCGTAGAAGCTGTCTCTGGAAGAAAAGGCACGACTTTACGATATACGATCGACGATCAAAGGGGTTCCTCGAAGCTCGATACTCTGTAGCCAGAAGTGGAGCAGCGGCCGATATACTTGGTACAATTTCGAATGGTCCTTTCCAGATCTTTGTCTGGCGCGTATAAAGCGGCGTAAAGCTTAACGCGGTTGCGAGGTCGCGGAGCGCTACGTGTATCGCGCGAGAGCCGTAGGGGCTCTGAAAAAAAAAGCGCAAACTTCGTTAGCAATCCCTCGAAGCGGAGCATTTTAATGATACCGGAGGAAACTTTATCCGCGGCCGGAGACGTGCATTCGTTCGGCACGTCGGACAAGATTACCGCAGATGGTACTGCGTTCAACTAGTTCCCCGGCACGTTAACTTGCCTCGTGATTATGATATAGTTGTAGTGCACCTGCTCTTAAACTGCTGCATCGAAATACACGATGTAATACCTCGAGGTGCGGAGTTCCATAACTTGTTACTCCCAGAGACAGCGTTGGGATCGTGCTCGGGAAACGTACCCCCCGAATTCGAGGAACAGAAATCTGCCCGATTACTGGCGACCGCCGCGACGAAGACGACGTTCTCAAAAGGAGGGGGAGGGAAGGGGCTGCGGATATAATGGCAAACCGCGATTCACCACTTACCGATATTACGTTGCATTCCGTTTCACGGATTTGTTGTACCCAGAGCCTAATACGGGATACCGAGGACACACCGCGGAGTCTTTTTTTGGGGGAAAAATACGAAAAGATATATTATCGGGTTGTCCCAAAAGCGTCCTTCGCTATCCGCACGCGGCTGCTTCGTCTTGCAATGTTTGTACGAAGATGAAACGTAATCCGCTAAATATTGTGATCTCTGTCTTCGCAATATATATATACATATATAAATATGAAATGGAAGAAACTTTTGAGGCAATCTAATATATCGTTATATCCTGGGTGGAAAGGGTGAAAGAAGGAGGTGCACCGTACGTTTTCGTACCCGATTTTTCCTGACTTTACTTCACTTTCTTCGCCTTCGTCGGATCGTTCTTTCCGTCCTTCCTCACTCGTTCCCTCCTGAATTCTCACCCCTTTCACGCACCGAGCACCGACTTGGTAGGGGAGGGAATTTCGCGGAAATGCACCTCTGTCCTGCCGCGACAGTGCTGTGCATATAGAGATGTTTGTTTTGAAAAACCGTTCGTTACGATTTAATTAAAGCTTAAAAAGTTTCACAACGGTTGGGAGAAATTCGAGTACTCGAGCGTGGAATATCTAGTGCCGGATCTAAACTGGTTTGAGGGCCCCAAAGAGGGTCCCTGGCATATGGCCAGAAACCCTCCTCCCCCGTTGGGGCCTGGTTATACCTGATTATTCTCGTTAGGAAAATAGGCATGTCTATACGAGAAGCCTCGAGTTTGGGTCCAAGCGCGTAGAGCATAAAATGGTCAAATTATATTCCGAAAAGATTCATATAGCGTATACAATCGTAAAAGTAAGCGTCCCTCGCCGCAAATATTCGAGAGGAGAGATATACGAGCGACTTGTTCTAGGAATTAAAGCCCCGAGCTTCGTCCTTCGTTTATATCTCACTCGTAGAGCGTTCAGGAACGCGTATGCAGCGCGATGAGCTAATTTAATCTTCGTAATAACCGGAATATCGTGAGATACGGGCGAAGAGCTAAAAGTCCCTTAGCAGGAGTATTAAAGAGAAGGGAAAAGATTTTCTTACAAACGAGAATCTAAAATACACGCTTCGTCCACACCCACCTGGCACGGACGGCGCATAAGGATACGCGTGCAGCGCGACGGGATAAGTCGAGCTTCGCGATAGTTTTAATATCCCGACGTGCGATCGCGAAGCCGAAAGTTCCTCGCCGCGAGTACGCGCAGCTCCGAGCGCAAAGGTCTGGAAAAAAACGCGCCGATTTTTCAACATCGTGCCGGTCTCGATATGAAAAAAAAAAAAGGGGGGTGGTCGGAGAGGGGGTAAAGGGGGAGAAATATCACGGAGTAAAATTAACCGAGTGCGCGTCGGGTGGCAATAATGAGAAAAAACGGTGCGCAGTTGGCGCGACAGGAATTAACTTTTACATTCGTCCTCCGCTCCGGGGCTGCGCGGCGCGGCGCGGGGAGGGGAGGGGAGGGGAGGGGAGTTGAGGGGCTGCGAGGCGAGGCGAGGGTGGGGCGGGCGCGAAGGGGGGCTGAATGGGCCCCGATTAATGCACGGTATTAAATCAATTGCGCTAATGTGCGCTGCCTGCATAAATGCGTAAACCTGGCCAAAAACAAAAATTAATGTCCGCCGGCAACGCGCCGCTGCGAATTTTCCCCGTTTAAGCGCGGTCATTAACCACCCTTCGCAACTGGATTTTGAAGCGGAGCTCGCGGCATTGTTAAAGTACGATCCGAGACTAAATCCGTGCACGCCGAGCCGCCTCCTGATTATGCGAAAAAGTAGGAAAATTAACGGCACTATCCGGGCGACGTTCGTCTCCGAAAATCCCTCCGCGCGGTAAACCCCTGCCATAACCGAATATCGTTCGTCGTTATGGTTCGGAGTCGCAAATTGCGTACGCTTTTTTCCTCCGACCACCGGCCCGTAGACGGGCGCAATTTTCAAGCTGGCTGATAACGCGGAAAAATGGGAACATTTTTCCTCCCTTTGCGTTCATAACCAAATCATTATGCTCCGAAGTTGCAAATAGGACACATTTTTTCCCTCGACGTTTACCGTTTTAACTCCCTTCGTTGGCGCGAACTCGATTACGATCGAAAACTCCATCTTGTACGCAGCTACGAGCGAGTACAGGCTTCTTGAAATCGGTTAAAATTTTTTTCCTCGTCGAATCCAAACTCCTCTTTACTCGTCGCGGATCGTTACCTCGTTTGATAAGCCATTTTTTGATGACGGGATAAAAGAGGTTACGTTGATCAGCGGAAAGAATGGATCGTTAAAAACCTAAAATGACACCGGCGTGTAACGCGAACTTGCTCCCCTCGAGCAAAATCAATCCCTTTTTTTACGGATTCGCTGTCCGGCAATACCAAAACGGGAACATTTTCACGCCTTTTAACTTTGTCGAACAGTACCTCGAATTCATTTATAGTTCATTAAACCGCTTTGCCTCTACCGCCGCGGAAAAAGCGTCCGGCAAAATTTAGTAATGGCTGGACACGAACTCCCGAGTAAACATTAAATTACTCGATCGATTGATTCTCGCGCAGGCCGGGAAAAAGGCCCGCTTTCCTAACAGAACGATTAATTCGGATAACCGATCGTAGCTTCGACGGCCAACGGGCTAACGCACAACCAAATTCAAACCAATTAACTCTCTTTTTTTTCCATTCGAACCGAAAAAACCGATTGGGAATCGAGGGTGGTTTGGCGATTGCTTCGGTACGTTGTGGAAATAAGTAGCTTCGTATTTTTATCGCGACGCTCGGGAATAGGTGCTTAAAAGCCGATTTAAAGAATCGACCAAACTCCCCGATTATGCGGCAATTATTCAAAGGTATCTCGTTTATAGGCGCCGGCTTCACCTCCGACGCGTGGCCTCCCATATTCGTATTCCAATTTCATCGCTCTCGCGGAATCAATTCGTAATTTTCTTCGTTCGCCTTTCGACCGCGCTTAGAATAAAACGGGATTTCGACGAAGCGCGATTTTTACACCCAAACAAATCCCGCTTGTAAAGTCAGAATTAGCGCCTCATCCGTAGAGAGGTAAAATGGCCGCGATAAAACGTTTCCACTTTTGTCCGAAAATCGGTTTGCCTTACGAGCGTTTTGCAAACAAAGCTCGACCCGACGAGGGTGAAAAGGGCAGCGGAAGGGCCGAAGCGTTGCGCAACAATGCGATATGCGCATAGATTTATCCACTTTTTCGACATCGCGCGTTACGATTATTTGATACGGAACGTGTTATTCGAAACGCGCATACGCGTTTAGATCACCGCTACACGAGCCTTTTTATCACACCTTCGAGGAGCTCAAAAAACAAATCCCGTTCGTATCTCTATTATCCCTTAAAACGATCGTCATCGCGTATCCTCGGAATATACATTTTGACCGATAATCAATCGACTATATATAGCACGTTTAACGTCAAATCTACCAGCCACTTCCCTGACGTATTAACCCGTACCAAATACATCCTTAAAGAGACGGAGGGCAAAGCAAATATATCGACGGATCGATGCATACGCGTACATCCATACGCCGCAAGAAAATCGCGGAAAATCTCAGAAGACGGTCCATCATCGAGCACTCCGATAGGTTTACCGTTAAGTGTCCCGAGGATCATTCTCGTCAAGATACCAAAGTAAGCTGCCCGAGTAAACCACTGGAGATACCGATAAAACCAACGTGTAAACACGGTAGGTGGGGGGTTAAAAGATAAAACTCACCGGAGGAGAGCTTCGATCTCTGGAGCAGCCAGGCCTGCAGGGCGAGCCTCTCTCGATGCCTGCAGAAGAATTCGGGCCTGATGCCGTGCCTCTTGAGGAACTCGTCGCACTTCCTGAGGGCCGCCAAGGCCCTGGCAGCGTCGAGCTCGTCGAGCTCCGGCAGAACGTTGGGACAGGAGCTGCGCCTCGAGGACGAGGAGCGTTCCTCGTACGTCTCGTCGGGCAGGAGCATACCCATTCCCGCGGGATAGGCTCCGAGCGAGGGCCAGGAGGAGGAATCCAGAATCTCCCCGTTTGCCCACGGACAACCGGCCTCGCTGTTCTCGCTGCTCTGGCGACTTCCTCCCGGCGGCACTCGTCCAAAGCACATATTAATCCCTTTGCAGGGCCGACGAGAACCTTCCTACTCTCTATCTCTCTCTCTCTCTCTCTCTCTCTCTCTATCTCTCTATCTCTCTCTATCCCGATCTCGATTCCTATCTCTGTCTCGCCTCCTCCCCCCTGGGAAGTCGAAGCTGGCCGTTTAGCGGGAAAGTTTCGCTCGCTCGTGCGAACTGCGCCTTCCCCCTTTCTGCCTACCTGGCGCGAAGCTTTTATCTCCGCAGAGTCCGACGTGCCGTATGCGTAGTTTTGAGTAACGCGCTTCCTTTTTCGGAGCTCGTAACCAATTCTGGAATTGGGACGGCCTCTCGAATCCCTTGGATCGCGAGTCGGAGTTCGAGGTCTTTGTGGAGTTTTTGGTATCGGTCGCCAGGATTATTTGGGTTAGATAATGGTTATGATGAGTTCTTCGTCGTCGAATCTTTGCAACTTGCGTATCGCGTGGAGGATTATCGGTGGGTGATGGACGAGATTCGGAATTGGATATTCCGCGTTCGTTGCTTTGATTTCCGGCGTTGATTTTTAAGATCGTTGGGTTTAGATTTTATTTATATACACGCTTCTCTCCAGAGCGTCGGATTTATAGCTCGTGTTCGATAATGGTGATCGATAGATATAATCGATTTTACCGAGGGTCGTATCGATATTCTATATTCGCCACTCGCTTCGTGGATTTACGCGACGGTGCGATTTAATGAAATTCGTAGGTTTCGTCGTTTATACTTGAAATTTTATTGCTTTAAGATGGATTCCTTGCTACCACGCGTATCGGATACGCACGAAGCGGAGCCAAACGTCTCTCGTGGAAGTTTTTTTATCTGCTTATTCGATTTTTGAGAGGGTTTCCTCGCCACCGGATCTACGGTGCACATATCGACATTCTCCATCGGCGATAAACCAGTTTCACCTCCGTTTCGTATTAAAAGTTCAAACTTCTGTTCACTACACCACCGTATCTTGCGTGAGATACCGTTCCTTCGATCGTTCCTTCGTCGTTTCCTCGATTTTTGGCGCGGGTCGCATAAACGGTAAAAACCTTTAGCCACTGCACCACCGCGGCTTCCAACAACGAAGCTTCGCGGGATCTTTTAAAATGACGGGAGAAGAGATCGATCGTACCTTCTTCCGGACGATGGATACGGCTAGATACGTGGATAAGGTAAGATCCTACGTAGCTGGCGTCCTACACCGGTGGGCACCGTTAATTGAATCGAGCCTCGACAGATCGGTTCTCTCGTGGCCCCCTTCGGGAGCATCCTCGAGGATAGTCATCGAATTTCAAGAGCCTCGTAGGAGAGCGCGGAAAACGTGGCTCGAATTCGAAGGCTCTTCGCTCTTACGTTGTTTCGCGAGGCGGATCGACGATCCGAGCTTCGAGCGGCATCGATCCGGACGCGCTTTGCGCGCAGAAAGAACGACCGGTAGCGCGGTGCTGCTTAAATCTTGAAGCCGTTAATCGGCATTTCCCAGTCGCCTCCTATTTATCGCCTTTCACGGTCGATCTACCGTAATAATGCTTTCCGACCGGTTTATCGGTCATCGCACACGGTCGCTGTACAGTGCGCGCATCTCGTACGGCGTTCTTCTGCCTCGTGCGCCTTCGAAATTATTTGGACGGTCAGCGAGAGAGATGATCGGAGTTTCGCTCGTGCAGCAACGTTGCGCGAGAAGTTGACGACGGCAGTACGATGTAAGGCGAGGCGCGTATCGCGTGCCCATTGCGAGACGTCCGGTGAGCCAACGAGCGTCCGTCTTACCTTCCATTCGCACGCTTCCCCGCTAAACGATGCACGTTTACTTTTGCTCGAGCAAATATCATCGAAACATTGCGCTGTGGCTCGATGCGATGCGCATTGTCAAAACCTTACACGCCTGTACAAACGTGTCGTACGAGTAAATAACTGGCTCTTGGAAGGGATCATCCGGTAGATATCTCGTCTCGCGTCACGCGCGCACCTTCCGATGGCCGATCGGATCAACGTGGAATTAAAACCTCGGAGCTTCTTTGCGTGGATGTCCGGTTACGAGTTTCCAAGGGCATCTCCCTCGTCGCTGGACTTCGTTCGCGCGCGGCACGCTTCCGCGCCCATCATTTTTCAAGGGACGACGGCTCCTCGGCGGGCCTCGTCGCCTCCCTGAAAATCATAAGCGTCGTATGTAAATGCTAGACGCTAGAGCGCGGATGAGGAAGGTGAGGACGTGCTATCGCCGGGATCTACGTATTCCGGCCAACGCTCCACGCAGGGACGATGAAATGCTAAGATTACGCTCCTCGTTATTTCCCACCGGGACATTGCTTCTTAACCCGTTGGCGCCCAATTTAGTTTTAATCAAGATATATTCTTCGTTTTCAAAAAGTTGTATCCCGGTAAACCGGTTGATAATAACGGAAAATACGCCCGTCCCCGATTGGGTCGAACGGATTAACCTTTTACGAGACAACTCCGTAATCTCCTCTGTGCGCGTCACTTTAATCGTTTGTCGTTCCTTTCGATAAAAACTATTTATTTTAATCGGAATATATCTTTATCCGTCTAAGAATATTATTCCGAGAAGGGGTAGCTTTTGCCGTACCGGCAAAGGGCTGCGTGGAATAAAGAAGGTTAAGAACCCCCGCACTGCGAGGGTCGTTCTCGAAACGGTGCGCCTCGAGAGCAGGAGTGCGTTAGCGTTTTAACCCTGCAGTGGGCGCGCTCCCGAATGCGGCACGAGAACTTGCGCGGATGACATTGGTCATCCACGACGAATTTTTTCAACATTTTTCGTCGACGATCGTCTAATTAACTTCTGGTAATTTAATTATGCACGTACAAGTGTCTCGTGAAATACGCTTTACAACGATTAGTTTATTGCACGAAAACCGACGATTAATTTGCACGAATGACTATTGTCGTGTAACCAAATCGCGTCTAAGCGTCACGCGATGTCACGTGGCAAATCGATAAAGAATGCTATGCGCGAAAGATGATTCGGTGATATCGGCATACGCGAATGTATCCAAGGTCTTTAAGGCGGTAACGTATATATGCACTCATATATATGCAGATAAATGCCAGAGGATAATCAACCGTGAGGCTGCTCAACTTTGATGCGAGATAAATTATAGCCTTCGTTTATAAATACGGTGAATCCTCTATGCGTCGTTCCCGGAACCATCATTTTCCAGCGTTCATCGTTTTGTTTGATTCCGAAAAAAGCCCCACGCACGATCTTGCGACCTGCGTTGATACTTCCAACGTCCCTCGTTACTCGGTCTGCCACTTTGTCGCGGCGATCTTTCGATCGTTATTACAAACCTATTTTATCGCTTCGAGTTATCGCGTTGAATACGATAATCTAAATATTTTTCGCGTTGGTCGAGGCATAGTAACGATTTCAATGTAATCTCCACTTCGTTAAATTCCGTGCGATCGTGAGGATAAATTCTAGAAAACGTCCACCGAAAGCCTGCAACGCAACTTTGCTCATCGATTTCCAAGGAAATCTGCAAGAGCGACTTTCAGAGGGAAATAATAAAAAAAAAGGACGTGGAACGCGGCTAGAACATTAATTAGCAATAACACGCGGCGAAGTTTCGTCGTTGAAAGAATCGCGACAAGCCGCCGGTAGCGTCGACGGTCGAGCAACACGCAAACCCAACGGACTCTAATTAATCGCGGTTAATCGCCGATAAACCTTATTGTCGCCGACAGACCGAATTACGATGCGTAAAGCGGCATTCATACGGATCTCCCGATCGGATTTCGCTGCGCGTTTGACGCGATCGTCGCGGCTAGAAGCCGATTAAAGGGGGATCGAGGTATCGATTCTAGGAATCCAAATGATTATGACGGATATAACAAAATTTGAGCTCCGCTCGCTGCCTCTTGAATTTTGCCCGCCTCATTCCATCGCATCAGGTATTTCCTTTGGACTTCGATACACCGATCGTACTTTGTTTATTCCTCCTTTCCGCGTTATCTCGTCGTCGTAAAAATACGGAGAGAAGTTGGATATACGCGATGAATCCCGTTATGACGGACGGGCGAGATCTTATCGAGACATTATAACAGTGCATTATAAGGCGTTAAGGATGAGGGACAAGTAACGAAAAGAAAATCAGGGGGTATAAAATTGAACGTCGCGTTCGGAAGAATCATTTTTATAGCAGCCATCGACCTTCATATTTATATCCGCTATTTCCGCGAAGGAGAAAAGAGCAGGGAGGGGAGATCGACCGTCGATTGCGCGAACGGGTGTTCGACGGTCCTTTTTTCGAAAATTTATGTCCCGGCTCGAATCCTCGAAGTGCTTAACGCGGAAACTGCCAAAAATGGTCAAAATTACGGGCCTATAATTCCTCGAAAAGGCGTTCCAATTTTTCGGCGGTGTATTTTTTGGAGAATTTTCATGATTTCGTTACGATGCGCGATTTATTCAACGGATCATTCTACTTTGTCATTTAAAGTTAATGGCATACTCTGGTTATTATTTCAACATATCTCTTTAGACGACTCCTTCAAGGCGGGTAAAAAATTACGGGTAAGCCATTTCGATCGCTCGTACAATTCTAGTTTTAATACGGTGATATCCATTCGACCAGAATCGAGGCACGCGTTTCGAACGAATTTGGATCGTAATACAAATAACGCCAAGATTTCAGAATTGGCAGAGACATCGATACCGTTTAATCCTCGTCCGAAGCTAATTTCGAGGGAGGTTAACCAAAATCAAAGCGGAACGCGTTATCGTCGAATTCATAATCCGCGTAGAAAGGTCCGCGCGGGACTAGGACGATTTCGGCCGTATGGAGGATCGGTCGTTATCGCGCGTTCCCGATCTGTGAACGGCGCTTAATGCGCCGCGCAAAGAGCGGCCGGGAGGAAAAAGAAGCGAGGAGAAGAGAGGCTGGCTCGAGCGGACACGCGCCACCCACGGTGAATTACAGTATTTGCCATCGAGAATCGGCCGCGGCACGATCCTCCGCGATCCGTGCTTAAGGAGCGGAATAAACGCGGAGCGCGGCCAGATCGGGATCCCGGCTCGTCATCTCTCGCACCCGGAAACGATCTTCGATGCCGAATCGCCGATTTTCCACGATCCATCATCCGGAAAATCAGTCGTGGCCGATCGAGCGGATCGACGCGATCGAGGCGAGCCCCGATCGCAGGTGTCCGAGCGCCTCGGCCTTATCTCGCGCGAATCGTGATTTATTTTCCATTCTATTCTATTTCCCTGGGAATATCAATGCGCGAAGAGATAGCCGGGCTCGATTCGACGCGGATACTCGAGCGGCGCGAGCCCCGCGACGCGATCTCAACTTCGAGAGGAGCCCAACGCTCTTCCAGGCTCCCTCCGCATCGCGATCCCCGCCCCCTCGCCCCGCTCTCGAGGTAATTCCAGGGCGGAGGGGGCAAAAGGAAAGCGAGGATAAATAATGGCGGGTGATTTGGCACTTACGGGGATGGTCCTTTAACTCGCGATCATCCGCGGGATGGCAGGCTCGAGTAACGTCTGCCCGCCGATAAAGCACGTAAATGGGACGTTGGTTGGTAGTCAGGCTGGATTATAGAGACTCGGGGCGTGGGGGAGATTTTCGAAATACCCTTTCTTCTCCGGTACCTACTGCTACGAACCTGGGTTACGGGGTCGCCCTTAAACCCCCTGCTACTTTATCCTTTGCTCGTGAATCCAAAGATAGCTCGAAGGGCAGATCGGCGCGGAAGGATCGAGTATAGCGCCGTCTACTTTGTCGGTGCAAAGAGAAGTTTGAGCGGCGGAGGAGAATCGATGTGTATTTCTTTACTCTTTGCCATCGTCGTTTGGATCGTAAGCCTGGGAAATGACTTCCGACGTTATAACGTACATTCTCCTCCCCTCTTCGTTATATTTCACCGGGGAACGTCTCGCAATGTCTTCCGATTCTTTGCGCGATCACGGATATCGCTCGAGGATCATATCCGAGAGTGATCGACGTTAAATTCCAAGAATTCTTCCTTCGCACCTTCGTGGACGAAGTTACTCGAGTACTGAGCGGGTTAATCCTGAGCCGGTAGCGACGTAAGGAGGTATTCGAAAAGATTTCGTCGTTGGGCTTGCCCCTGGACACCTCGGACTATGTTTATCCGGGTATATTTCACGGTTTCTACTGGCTCTTCGGCCTACATCCCTCGGCGCTCCCTTTCCCTCTTCGTCTCCTCCGCCTTCTTCCCCTTTTTCCTCCTCTCCGCCTTCTTCGCCCTCTTCGCCTCCGCGGGACGGCAATCCCCGCGGCGACAGCGCGGGAACCGGCCCGAGACCCGACGAATTTACCTCTTACGATTCAACGCTTTACGGAGCGTGTTATTTGGAGCCATTTCGAATTTCACGAGGAAAATTACAAAAACCGTTTACGCTTTCCTCCTACCATTTAAGACTTTTAAGTCTGAAAGCGCTGACTTTTGAGCGTTTAACGGGACGAGTATGAGACGTGCAAATTTATTTTCTTCCAAATCTTGCAATCTGGAAATTCTCGATGTTTTATACCTATTTCTACGAAGCGATCGATCGTGAATTTGGCGTTGATCGTGACAAAGTTCGTTTCCACCGTTAAAAATAAGTCGTTCTCCCTGATATTTTTAGACCCTCGTCCGGTTCTATCGCTGCGTAATTTCGTGCCGGTAAATGAAGGAGAATAATTAATAGCGATAGCGTTGCGGTTCGATGCGCAACGAAGTATGTCGATCCCTGGTTCGGTATTGCGACGTCCATTCACCTTAAATAGTACTGATTTACCAGAGATTCTCGTTACTGTAGTTGTAATGGATTAAAATTAGCGGGTAATTAATATCCCGTTTACATGTGCAATTACGCATACCACCGTGCTCGTAACCGGATAATATATCCATCGGCAGGAGCTCCGCCCGTAACGTAATAATATTTCATTATTAATTACCATTAATATCGATCGATTCTTGCTACCGTTGCATGCGCACGACACTCGCGTTTGAACGTGGAATGGTGTGCAAAAAGGGAGAATTCCGGTTGGGTTTCCTATAATCGCGAGCCGTACGTCCGCCCCTAATACTTCTCCGACGACTTTTCGTACGGATGAAAGAAAACCAAGGAGTCATCGTGCACTAATGGATTTATGGATATCGTTAACGCATCCGAAATATACGGCTGTCATCCTTGGTTTATTACCGTTCCCTACCAATTCTATGCGGTTATTCAACGCTACCAATGACGTTTAGGGGGTGAATAATGTTGTACCGATCTCCGTGGTATCGGCTATTTGCCAGGATCTCAAATAATGAAACGGTTACTAAATTTTGGGTTAAAAGAAATTAATATTGAAATGAAATCGCGTTCGGCAAAATAGCGTGGAAAAAGATCGAACACCATGGTAACTGCCATCCACGGTCCGAATTTTCTCCACTTTACTTTTCTTAATACGACTTAATTCACCCCCTTAAACCTCCCAATGTTTCCAACGTCGATTTTATTTAAGGCACAATTTAGTAACCGTTTAATCATTCGTGCCACCACCAGTGGCCAAAATTATTATTATTCCACGCAAAAGCGTCGACGTGGTTCACCGAAATTCTAACTCCACGACCGATCGTTCTTAAACCGACGACGAGCAACGAGGTTAGGAGTACGATACCTATAAATATCTAAATCTCGTAGGTGTCCGGAGAAGTACGGGCGGCAGTGCACCTTAGGCCACAGTCGGCTTATAATAATTTTATTTCGTCGGGCATGTAAGGCCGTTTGGCATATCCCTCGCGTGCCCGTAAACCACACGTGCGGCCGTGCACTGTGTATCGCATCGAACGAGCATAGAACGCGAACACGAGAGCGAATCCCCTCTCCGGCTGACCAACGTGCCAGAAGAAGGTGCGTATACAGGGTGTTTTTGTGGCTCCATTGCCAACGATTAGGAACGATAAAGATGATCGATACGAAACACCTCTATCCAAAAACGCTTTGTCTCTTTTCCTCTGCGCCTCTCCTTCGTTTTTTACGCTTTCTCAACGATCTTCTTCGTACAAACCTCGCGTGCCATGATGTACAAGGAGTTTTTTGATATTTTTGCGAGCTTACAAATACTCGAGATTGATTGCCGTAAATCATAGTCGTGGATAACTGACGCCCGTCTTTATCGTGGGAGCTTTAACGTGCGTGCCACTTCGTGATTATTTCATTATGAACTTTAATCAAATATCCCACTTAAATATGCGCTCTTAAGCCTCTCTCTTTACCCTCGCCATTTTCCCCCTTAGACCGCCCTTTTCGTGTTAATCCCGCGTACGAAGGTATATAGGGTGCTTTCGCGATTTGCTTAGAAAGTTTCAAGGATGTCAGAGGTAACCGATCGAATCGAACGATAACGGAAAATTATCGGGAATGTTGAACGTAAAAATAACGAATAATATTTATATGCAGAGTGAGGGAAGATGTTCAACGGCGCGTACTTACGAGCGTTTTTTAATCGATTTTTTAATCGAGGTACGTAACGAGATACTCGACGAACGTGGTTACAACGAGCAAATTATACCAGTTTCTATAGTTTCTATACCAACAATACCGCGTAAAATAAAATATCTGTCGCAATATAATGTCGTTGGATAAATGGCACGCTATAGTAAAGAATTCAATTACTATTCCTCCATACCATTTTGGCTTTTATAACAATTACGTAACAAGACCTTTCCAGCCGCAAGTAACCACGCGAGAACGGGTGTCATCGATCACCGGACACCACCTTCGGTGCTCTCCGCAATAACAGGTTTCCATGGTAAAATCTCGAGAAACACCCTGTATACCCTCGTGAACCTTGCAGAAGGAGGGCGGCAGAAGAACGAGGGAGGAACAGAGAGAGAGAGAGCGATAGAGAGAGAGAGGGGGGGAGTGAGAAGGAGGCTTAACAGCGTGTATTTAAGAGCGTTCGCGTTACTCGGCTTTTAGCCGTCGTGCGCGTTTAAGAAGAACGCATACGTTCTGCGTGCGAGCGCGGGCGAGCCTGTGATTAGGGCCTTGGTCGGGCCCGCGGGGCCTTATAACCGCCCACTACGAGGGGAGAAGGTCGGAGGAACGGCTTTCGCTGCCTTCCTCGCCCCCTCCCCCACCCCCCCTTTCTCTCTCTCCCTCTCTCTACCTCTCTCTCGCTCTCTCGCGTCCGCGAGACCGCGTGGGAACGTATCGGCTCGTCTATCATCCAGCGAGCCTCGAAACCGACCGAATCGGGAATCCTCCCCGATTTCAACGAAATTCGAGGGAGCGATGGTTGAGCCGTGATTCGTGGACACCTGGGCGTTGCAGGAATGAGGCAAAATCGCTGGAAGGATGTTTGAAGGAAATAGCCGAGAATCTTGCGGAGGAAAGTAATTGGAAGATTGTAAAAGGACGATCGTTCGTTGCTGTAATGGTATGCGCGAGAAATTAACTCACTTGGGAATAATTCGTACGAATGAGCGAAGCGATGGAAATTCACGATCGACTCGATGAACGTCTATCCGTTCGATTCTTTCTCCACCGAAAATCCCGTTTAATTATCGTACGAAATGTGCGTAAAGCGATAAGGAGATAGACGGTACGCCGTTTTTTCATTAGGCTCCCAAAGCGAGAAAGTTGCCCGTTTTAACCCGAACCAAAATTTGTCTCCCGACTTGGAAACTTTAATTTTCGGACCCGTTACGAAGACTTGGCTTTATCTCCGTAAAGTTTATTAAAACTCGTCCGCCCCATCTGGCGGGTATTATATACTCCCCAAGTTTCGAAACCTCTCCCCTTTTTTTTATCAACGTAAATTTCATCCTCCGCTCGGTGCGTAATTTCTCATTCACGGTACATCGTTCCGCGGAAAGAAACGGAGAAATTCGAAGCGGAAGGGTTTATTCAAAGTGACAAACGTATTTATAACGGCAGCCCACCGTTTTTTGTTCCGAAATATAAACATAACGAATTATAAATAAAATTTTCACGTCATCGATGTAGGAACCGATCCGTCGTCGACGTACGCGCAGGTATCGCGGGGGAACGTATCGGAATAAGGCATCGCCTACTTTTACACCTCCGGAAACACTGATTCCAGCTTGCGAACTTCCGGTCCCGGCGGTAGCGAGCGAAGTCGAGGATTCGACGGATCGGTTCTCACCGTGGCGATTATCGTCCGCGAAAGATTTCCACTCGGATAGCCGGTATCCGGTGGAGATAGTTGCAGGACGGTCCCTCGGATCGCAGAGTCGTTAAATCATACGAAACAAGTGCGATTGATCGATGCGATAAAGGCTTAACCTTCGACGCGGCGCACGCACGAGGAACGAAACGTCCATCGATCATTTTCTCGGCGACGCGCACAAAGCGCACGGCCGCGTGCTCGATCGCCACACGGCTATTTTAACGAGCCTCGATGAGTCCGATCGTCGCTACGATCCCACTTATCGCCGATGACAAGAGCGCTCGTCGTTACTTTCTCCGGTAAATTCGAGGAGCAAAAAGATCCTCTTAACGGTTCGCATTTCCCACCGCGCTTCCATTTCAGGATTCCACGCGCGCGAAAGTGATCATCGCTCGAATTTCGATGCCCAACCTCCTTCGAATAACCACCTCGACGCATCGAGAGCCGCGTAATGATATCTCGAAGGATTCCACGCGCCAAGCGGAGAACGTAACGGCATTACGCGAACGCTCCAAGAAGGCATCAGGATTCAATTTTACGTATACGCCACTCATCGTCTCGTCGATTTACGGGACGATGTAATTTTGCAAAGATCGATATTCGATTGGAAGAGGTTAGGGGCGAATCCCGTTGACCGGTTCGGCTGGTCCGGCGCGTCGAGGCTCGAAGTCGGGGCTATAAAGTCGGTCGGCATTGCGCGGCTTCGGACGTACGATAAACCGGGAGAACAACGTTATTTTATCATCCATTACGCGGCAGCCGGTAATCCATAGTTTACGAAGGCCGGCCGAGCGCGCCGCTCTTTAACGCTCTCGATAAAAAAGGGAGAGGGAGAGGATCGGCGGACCCTTGTAATTGGAATATACATTTTCTCGTAACCCGATGTCACGGATATTTTCTTACCGCCCGCCTCTTTCTTCTCGCTCTCCTTCGCCCCACGCGGCAGAATTACCGGCTAGGATCGCTCGTAAATAACCCGACGAATGTTGCGACCGTTATTAACGAACGGCCCTCGTCTCCGCCGCGGCGGTTTATTGAAATTTATTCCATCGTTAGGTAATGAATCCGTTTGTCCTTCCAAATCGGTTTTACGGCAGCCTTTTCGTTGACCCTTTCGACGCCGCGGGAACCGAAATGCCCTACCTGCCGCGACGAACGGAGATCCTTCGAGCCTCCATTCCCTTCTATGCACCACTCGAAATATATAAACCGTCCTACTCGATTAAAATAAAAGTCGTCTAAAAACATTTTATACGCGTTTCTCCATCTGCCGCGCGAGGTTATTTCGTAGACATATTCGTGCAACGATCATCGTATGAACGATAGTGGCGCGACAGAGCGCATAATCGCATCGATCGGGTGGCCATCGCTCGAAGAATTCGCCAAAGTATCCCTCGCACCGGATGTAATGCTCGAGGACGTTTTTCCAAAGAAAGACGCTTCGTTTCGGAGAGGTCGAATTTGAGTGGCAGAGGGAGGAATTTCGAGCGCGAAAGCTGCATCGTGGAGTTTTGTTCGGAGCGGCCGCGAGGTGAGCGCCTCGTGGAAGAGGTCCGCTCGCGTATAATCGAGTAAAAAGGAAGGCGACGGTGGAACCGGGCCGCAAAGTGGCGGGTGTGCGTTATGCGTATCCCCAATGTCGATGATGACGTGCCGACGTTACGGTGCTATTACTTAGCATCCTCTCCCGCGCACGCGGACCCCTAGGCGGCCTCGTCTCGCGCCAACGTGTCTTCCTCTCCTGCTTTCGTTTTTCCCGGCGACCTTTCACCCTCTACGATCCACCCTTCTTTCGAATTTCGACGCTCCGACCACGCTTCTCTCCCCGCCCTCTGCCTCGACCAGTGTCGCCTGGTGTCGCGCGATGAAATATCAGATTCGTATACTCCGCCTCCAAATTTCAATGGCATACGAGTCAAAGTTTTGCCATCGACCGCGCTTGGAATTGGTGGCGAAAGTGTTGAAGGGTAAGAATAGTGGATCATGAACGCAACATTTCTCTTATCATTTATTTGTCCCTCGTGGGAAACGTAATACGGCATTGCACGGTCATAGCGCGAAAAAATCCTTTTCTTTCTTTACGCTACATATTTAGCGCCCTCTCAATGGAGACGCGTGGCCCCATTTTTTCTAAACCTTCGCTCCTTCCGTGGAATTTCGTTCCGCCTTCTTAACCAAAAATTCGGCAACAGGATCCTGGCAAATATCGCGAAGAGACGTACGCTCGTAATCGCTGGCGATCGTTCGACCAAATAGATGGGACGTAACGAGTCGAACGATTCCAAGTCGAAGTCCAAGGCTGCGGCAAGACGGGCGGCATAACTCTCTCACGAGGAGGATGCACCGCCAAATCCGGCGAAACGAGCGGGCGATCGTGAGAAGATCTTTTCCACGGAGCGCGATATGCACGTAAACCCCTGCTTTTCGCCGTACCGAGCCGGAGCCTCCGCTCCCGTAAATTATCCTCGAACGAAACACCGGCCAGCACGAAACGTCCAAGGACCTTGGAATCCTTCGTGCAGAGGTCGCACGATCGATCTCCTCATAATTCAAGTTCCAAACGAACGAACTTGACCCTTCCCTGACGAGCGACGCGTACGCGCGTTCGGCCAGAATACGCGGATGTAATCGATGAACTCGATTTCATCGAGGCACGGAAGCTTCGATGTGTACGCTCCTTGGATAAACGCCGATATATCGTTCGACGCGTCCACGCGAAATTCTGCGCGAATATTCCTCGCCACAGACTAAATAATATTTTATAAACTTCCAATATAGTAATATTCTTGATTCGACTCGAATCCGAAATATCCAATAGCCGCACACCCCTAGTCCTCTCTCATACCAGGGACTCGTATACGAGCAGGTGTCGCAAAATAATTGGTTTCCTCCATGGAGTAATAGGAAAGATTTTAATACGTATTATTCTATAAGAGTGACGGCCGAGGATCGAGTAGAGCGTTCCGAGCAACGGGAAGCGTACGCGGACGATGTTCGAGGAATATGATGTTCCAAGGGGTCGACGGAAGTTCCATTAGTCCGCGTCGGGTGTCTCTTTCCCCGCAGGAGACCGACAGGTGCGAACGGTTGGGGCGCAAGTCCCTTCCGCGCTCGCGGCATCGCCGATTCGGTGGGTGGCAAAAAAAGGTTAATTAAAATTCCAGCCTCGCTAAGTTTGCCCCGCGAGGAGGCTGTAGGAGGGTGGGAGGGGGGGAGGGGGCAGTTGCTGGCCCGGCTTTCGAGCCGTGACGTCTCGAGGAAACGTAGAAATAAATAAGCCGCGCGCACTCGGAATACTTGAGGGGCTCGCCCTGCTACCGACGTTCTCACGATGAGCTTTGCCCGGTGAAAACGTGCGGCTACGAATCCCGCCTCCGGATCCTTCTTACCCCCCTATCCCTAAACCCACCAGCCACTTTCGAGACGTATCTGGATGCGCCGAATACGTCCTTTGAGGCGAGGGGACGAGGGGGGAAATGTCGAGGGATTAACCCTTTCCACTCGAATTATTTTTAGCCTTTCCACCTTATACGCTCGTATTTATCTTTGCGCAAAGTCTAACGTAACGCGTCGCTCGCGAGATAAAGTTACGGAAAAGATGAACGTAAAGATAGGCCCTTTCGCGTTACTCCTCACGTTTTTCATCCTTTTCCCTCTATCGATCGGCATTTTTCTGTCCAAGAAATGTCGCTTAAAATGTCGAGGCTCTCTCGTCCGTCGAATGAAAGGGGTCGATACGTAGATCCATGGGCTACGAGTGTATCGTAAAAAATCTCGGAAAATACTCCGTTGCGAAGTGCTACGATTTTTCGAACGAAGGAACGACCTATGCGATAGGTTTAACGTTGATCCTTCGTTCCGTAGGGCTTCAAATTTGCACCGTTTTTCTATAACCACGCGTTTTAAACGCTTTTTTTGAAGGAGCAAATTTGATGATTTAATGGAAACGCACCGATTCGGTAGCTACGATGCGAAGGATTAATTTTCACGATATCGCGCTTCAACGGCCTATCGCTCAATTTTGATATCCTTACATTTTATATCTCTTAAACCGAGAAACGACCTCTGAGACAACCGCCGAAGCATTTTTTTTCTACGAGCCGTCCAATCTCCAAAAGTCGATGGTAAATCGTAAATAACGAAAAGGAGGAGCGTTTACGCAACGCGAACGAATAAAGGTAATTCGAAGAAGAGGATGTAAAATTATTCTCGGTCGCTGGAAACCAGCCGAATTCGTAAAGATCGTCGAACTTCGGTAAGGCCGAATTTATAACTTATGGATATTCCCGATGAACGTGCTAATCGATGCAGCGGTTAAACTCGATGACAAAAGTCCAAGATCGTCGGCCGCCGAGTTGCGGGACACGGATCGAAGTTTCGTTCTGTGCCGAATAGTTGGCCCCTGCAACAGGTGTTATTCCGGTCAGAGCGGCTCGTTAAAAAATGTAAAGCCCCGTGTTGCACTCGTTTGTCCTCGCTGTAAGAAATTCACCGCGATTATATAACGATCGATTATTTTATCGGGGCAATAAAAAATCGCGACGAGGAGAGGAGAATTTATAAACGAGCCGAATAAGGGTAATAGGATTAAATTCAGTGGCAAAGCACAGACGGAACCGCTCGCGAGTATCGATGAGGAACATCGGCCTCTTTGCTCCACTAAGATCAAAGCAGAGCGTTCGAACGACGAGACATCGCGTACTCACCTTCGGATCCGCGCCGCAATATGCGAAACGAGCGTGACTCGTTGTCGTAAGGCAAGGATTTAATCGCGATCGTTAGAAATGTTTTAACGCGTGCAAAACTCGTTCGAGAGCGGAACATTCGCATTTTCGCCGGTAAGTTGGTGCGACGTTAATAAATGTTCCGTAGAAAAGAGGAGAGAGGGAGCGGGGAGATCCGGAAATGGGCTCGCAAAGGGGGTCGTTTTTGTCACGAAGGAGAAAAACGAGCGTGCGCTTTGCGTAACACGGGGATTCAAACGAGAACCACGCCGCGCAGGATTTCAATTTTTCGCGCAAACACAACGGGGATACTCGTCCGCTCGAAGAAGCTTCGAACGGTCGACGAACGGGAGAGCGAGATTCGCGTGATCCGGGCCAGGGGTCTCCAAACTTTTTTGGCAACACATCCCGCGACGATTCTTAAACGAATGCACGAGCACGTATTATCGCCGAAAGTATCGCCTCGCGCAAACAAACGGAACGAACTAAATCGGGTAATTATCGGTGAAACAAATCATCGCTATCGAGTCGTCCCAAAAGCGTCTCTCGCTATCCGCGCGCATCCGCTCTATCCGGCAATCTTTCTGCAAACGCGAAACACAATCCGCCAAATATCGCGCTCTTCATCTTCGAACATCCTCTGATCGTATACGCAATTGGATAAAGGGATATAATACGATACGATATATCGCGCATCCATCACATCCGTATAAAAGGGAGGAAAGCTTTGGGACATCCCGATAGAAATCGTGACGAGCGAGTCCAGTTTGGGGAGCACCGAGCCGAGGTTTCGGTACCGCACGTCGAAGGAAGGAGCGAAGGCGGCTCGTCCGCGGAGCAAAGGGCCGAGAGCGCGTGGTGGCAGGCCGATGCATCGGCCGAAAGAGGAGCGGGAATAATAATTGTCGGGCGCGCGGTAAATTTCGTGGCCGGCTACCCGCCGCGCCGATCTGCGTCCAGGCGCATTTTTCGATACATCTCGACGCCGTGTTCCCCCCGCCCCCGCCCCCCCCCCCCTCCTAACCCTGACCCTCGAACCCGCCTTCGCTCGGTACACGATGTACCATATAATTAGAGGGGTCAGAGCCGGTGGTGAGGTGCCTCCCTCGAAACGCTCGATGCTCCCACACCGGAGCCCGAGACCACGGTTCCGACAGCCTTGACCTTCGAAATTTCCAACCGGCAGGACCCCGACCGGAGATCCTTCATCGCTGATTTACTCCTCGGAAATTTCTTCGCGCTCCTTCTCGCTCGCCTCTCTTTCCCCTTCGTTTTTGACACCGAGCGCGGAGATTGACCGGGCCGGGACCTTCTTTTTTAAGGGGAACCTCGAAGTATCGGTAGAGGCGCGTGGAACTGGACATCGCGACTCCTAGCGATCCTCTTGCTGGAGTAGACGTAGAATTTGTGCGCGGGTGGTGGTCTTGGAGAGCGAATGCCTTACGTTTGCCGGTTGAGGCCACTCGCGCCAATGCGAGAGCGCGGATATCGCGCGAGAGATTATTCGGTGGCGATGGGTGGGATTCGGAATTAAAATTTTTCATAAGGATGTACCCCGACTCAGCTCCGTTTTCTTACTTAATACTCATCCAGGATTTATTGTTTTAATAGGAAATTGCAAATTTCCAGCACTAATGCGTTATTGCGTAAAAACTGACAACATAGAAATGCGAAATTACTCGAGGAGAGGAACCTTTGTTTGCTCGTAGAAAGGAGCGACGGCACGATATATTCCACAGGTGCCTGTCGGTTCCTACTGTCGGACGATTAATAAGTACTCTTTGTGTTATCCGAAACTGGCATAATTTGCGTAAAATAACGCGCGTGTATCGTGATGCGTGTGTTACGCGTCTGTGCAATACGTTTCGCGGGTATTCGGAAGCGTGTAAATATCCGCGGACTTTTGGACGGTGGTGTATGCGGTGAGGATGGCGAGGATAGACGCCGGAGATCGACCGTTCTCGATATACTTGAGATATATCCGGAATGACCAACGGCGAGGTTTACAGACTCGACGCTATTTTATCGAAATCCTTCCCGCACTAACGATCCTCAATTAGTTGGGAAATAATCAAAATTTATATTCCACGGTTGCCGCCAGGATCGATTTCAGATAAGCGTACCGCCGCTTTTCTAATATCGCAGTCCACGTACACGCGCGTCCAAAAGTCTTGGGACACCCACCGACGCTTCCCAAAGATCTCGAAGCGATCGAAAGCGTTCGAGAATTTTGTATACGACGGTACCTTCTTCGTATTCTTACACCATTTTCAAGATATTTCGGTGAGCCAAGTACGGATAACTTACACGTACAATTACCGGGAATTGACGGTATATGGAAGGAAAATCCTCCTGGTTTCAAATACCTTACGCACACACGCGCGCGCGCGTGCGTAATTTTCATATACGGAAGAATTCGACGAAGTAGACTTTCTACTTCTCGGTCAACGCGCATGAATCCTGTGTCCACGGGTTTTCGTGCCCTCGATAGAGCTGCGCGACTCGAGCAAATTACGTTAAACCTGCGAATATTAGCCCTGACGTAGCAGACGTCCTAAGACTTTTGAGCAGGATTGTATATCCGCGATGTATACGTATCCCATTATACCTAACGTTATTCTTTAGGGGCTCTCCGCGTTTCTACCGTAACGGCATCCGCATCCGTAAATATTTTTCCACGAGTATCTTATTCAATGCGATGCAGGCTACCCCCGAGGACATGGATGTAGCCAAGAGTGTCCAGACCCCTACCCAAAAATAAAGAAGAGCGCTACAAATTTCCGACTTTGCACGACAAAACGTCGTCTTTCTTTCTATTTTTTTTCTCTTCGCCATAAACAAGAACTTTACGCAAAAAAATAATTATATTACGTCATCAATGTTACGGAACAGAACAACACCGATGCGCCTTCCTTGCGATAGCTCCCATCGTAAGCGTCATATTTGATTCGGAATCAACTCCATCGCACTCTTTAACGTGGTATACACTGAGATAATTAAAAGCAAGACTGCCCTATTATTATTTTGCATACCATCGTCGTACGTGCATCGAGGAAAATTACGCACGTATACGTTCCCAAGCACTTTTCATCGCTTTATAAAGAAAATATCAAAAGCAGGATCCCTCGCCTTCGAAAGGAAATACTGCCTACGTCCTTGCCCGAAGGAACGTATCGAGAGGAGGCAAGTAAGGAAGGCTCGCCTCTCCGTTCCCTAGATTCCCAGAAATTCTCGGGACGCGTTTAAGTGCCCCCTCAAACTATTATCCATTCAATTAGCCGCGCGTTAATGATCCCGGATGGTTCGTCGGGCATCGTAACGATGCCGGGCACCGAAGTCGCGCGTAAGAAAGCGCCGGAAGCTGTGCATACGCGAGGCACCTCGGGAAAATCATAATTTATGGGCAGATTTACGACGAGGCGTTATCTCGGAACACGGCGGTTGAATTCCAAATTTAATCAAGTTTACCAAAGGCCGCACCCGCGCTTAGCCTCGTAAAAACGGCCGGTGTCGGGATAACGCGAATACCGGTCCTAACCGAAGCGACACCTTAACCCTCCAGGAGTTAAGTTCCCTTCGCGCGTCGTCAATTCGACATTCGATGCTGCGTGCTCCGGATTCGCGTAAAAATCGACGACCACGATATTCCTCGATCACACTGGCGAGGTAAAAAAATAAACTCAAGCGTGGCGATAGAGTAAAGCCAATATCATTTTTTGACCGCCAAGCGAGCAGCTCCCGTGCGTTACCACTTTTCAAACGAGTTCTCGGCGAGACCAGCACCGTACGCGTACGACGAACCGATCGACCCGCGAACGAAACTCAAAGTCGAGAGGTCTCCAGCTGTGATTCGTTTGATCCGAAAACCGAAGAGGCAGGATCGACGTCGACTTGGGCGAAGGGCAGAACCGGATGCGTAATCGTTTGAAAAGCCGTAGAGGAGTAGCTGCGGGAAGCGAGATATGGCGATTAAAGGGGAGACGTGGAGTGGCGCGGTATTAGACTAATTAAATCTAGAGGTTTCGCGGCACCGAGCAGGCAGCCGCACTAGGCCGATCGCGATCCGTCGTGCGATAGGTCCGAGAGCCAGAGGGATTAAGGGACCGCCTGGCCCGTTTCTCTCCTCCCAGCGCCCATAATTCTCCTTCTCTCGCAGCCGACTGACCCGCGATATGCGCGCTTTACCGCCATTACCTTACCGCTTCGAAATACCCGTCCGATTACTTCGCTCTTCTTATTCGCCAAACCTCCGCTCGGATCGTGCGTAATCGACTCGCCTCGCTATCTCGAATTATTCTTTGCTATTCTCATACCCGCCTGCCGTTTATAAATCGTCGGCAGATTGGCCATGTTTCGGTAAACCTTGCTATTACTAGCTTGGCAAACAAGAATTACCGCTTCAAATTTACAGCGGTACTACGCGCTGCCATTTGCGTTGCGATGAAATGAAATTGCGCGTAATTACTCGTATTATGCATTTAGCATTTTACGCGTAATCCCGGAGAATAAAATAGACCCTTTTACGTTTAACAACGCGGAGTAGACGTACGAGATATTTTCACCCTTCGTTTAATAATCGCGACGAGCTTGGCTTACCCGGAACGCGCCTCGTCCTTCTCTCTTCCTACGACATACCTTGGTTATACCTCGGTCCGTTTTCGGTCCGGCCAAGGGGAGTCTTTACGCCATTCTACCACGGCGACTAGCAACGACGACGATGTCGCGATAACGATGCGTACGGTTTGCACGGCCAAGGTATCCAACGCACCCAGCTGCACCGAAGGTACGTATGCGGCTCGATCGAATAACGGTTGGATCGTATTCGAAGACCGAAATATAAAGATAGCGACAAATAATGACGCGTTCGATCGTAAGTTTATCGCATATATGCTTTACCTTTTTTCGTAGAGCTATCGAAGATAGATTGTTCCAAACAAAATTTAATACCGCTGGTACCAATGGCGCACGACGAATCATACGTATCGTATATACCTATCCTATCATCGAGCCCGTATCGAACGATCCTTTTACCATGACTTCGAGCCTCGTTAAACTTTCATTCGTACGTTGTTCCAAAACTCGCTACAGCGATAATTCCGTTCAAAGCGAACGGCGATCGAGGATTTTCATTGAGTAAATCGACAAAGGGGACTTACTCGGAACGATCGACAACGTTCTCTCTTCCTACGACGTTTCCAGTCCCCGACTAAGGGGCGTCTTTGCGCCGTCCCGCTACCGGGAGTTTAAAACGACGACGATGCCACGATAACGATACCTACGGGCTGGCCGGCTAACGTCTCTAACGCACCCAGGTACACCCATCGGTACATATATGCCGATCGAGCGGCTACGAGGACGGGCCCGGCCAGCCGGCTACGGGATCACGTTGTGCCTACTTACCAGCCCCATATTTACACGCGCCTCCACCTACCCCCTCCGCCCCCCCCACCCTCCCTCTCTCGTTCACCTTACGGGCCAATCTCTCATCTTAGATCGCTCTCGAAGGACGCGCACGGCCGCCTCGCGATTATCGCTGCCCCCCTCGATATTCCGCTCGAAAACCCAACGGCCGATGCAAACACCGAAGCGCCTCCGCACCGATCTAAGGACGTACGTCTAGGCCAGGACCTGCCAACGGCGTTACTAAGCGGATTGGGCTTTTTCCAAGTGCCGGATATTTTTAGTTTTATTTTATGTTTATCGCCATAGAGATACGGGTTGTCGTTGGTGCGATGCGCGTTCATTTTCACGTTTGGTCCTAGTATCGTTTCCTTTTCTTTTTCGTACTTACGTCGATCCAACACTTCCAGTGTACCTATGTATTTAAGTTAATCGTTCACGATGAAAAATTATAAGCGTGAGATTCTTTGTAAAGATTTGGCGAAGATGCGGCTAAAAAATGAGGAATGTTACTTGCGTTGCTTTCGCGGGAAAATTCGTGAGACTCGCGAGCTACAACCGCGACGATTTCGCGAGAAAATTAGAAAAGCATTAAGACCTACTATCTTGCCTTATTATGAACGTTGCGACATACCGTACAACCGAAAGCTTTACAGAGTGGAAGTTAAACCGTTCGTAAAATCCGTTCGACTATCCGATCGTCGAACGGACTTTCGACTCGCAAACCGTGAAAGAGGGCAAATCGTAGCGCGTAATAATGCTCCATCGTAAATCATGCGTAAGTCGACGGCAATTGGGCAGGATAGCGGTACTCGTCCTCGCCCTCTGCACGAGTCCGTAAATCTGTAAATAAGCCCACTTACGGCATCCTCTCCTTTAACGATAATTCGTACTTTATACCGAACAAAACGTTTTTACGATACGCATCGAGCGTTTATTCAACGAAACACTCGCGATTCGTTAATAATAATTGTCGAGGGAACGAATAGAAGGATGCCCGTATTTCGGCATAACTCGCGAGGAAATAATTTCTAGCCAAAGCCGAGACGAGGAGCAAGGCGCATACCAACGTCGGCCCCGACCGAATGGTGCCTCTAATGATTTTCGTTCGAGCGACACTAAATTTCTGGGCATTCCCGCTGGCCTACGCTCGTATTCGCGATCTTAAAGATTCGACTTCCCTGGAAGTCGGCGGTTAATAGCAGCCAGCAACCCCTGCAGGGATCGGTGATGCATGTATGCTCGGGCAGACATGCGGATGCACGTGCACGGAGTGCGTACCCTCGGTACGTACCCCTCTTTACCGGCTAATCTACCATCTAAGATCCTTAACTGCATTTGCATTTAAGACACGGCGATGTAACGCCGACAATTACGAGACACCAGAATTACCTGCCTCCCCACGATTGTAGTAATTATCGGCGTGCCCTTCACGGGGGCGGAGGCCCGAGGAACCGGGTGATTTGTCCATTTTCGGCAGGCCCCCATTTTTGGCGCGGAATGCCGATTACTATCGGACAAATCGCCCACCTTTCTCTCCCGGCCGCGAGTCGGACTTTCGTGCAATGCTCGATTATCGAACTGTATTTGCGTGGCGGACGAGATTAAGACCCTGGAGTTTTTTACCTTGGCTCGATATGCTATCCGTACCGGCCGCTTTTTCGATACTATACCAGCGGTGTACTGTACGCGGGTTGGAGGAAAGGGGGGACACCGTTTCAGGGTGCACGAATCGTTTGATCGTTTAGGCACCGCGATAAAGCGATGGATAATGTGCGAAAGTGCAACGGCAATTTTTGCAGTTTTTCGAAGAAAGTACGAACCGATTTTTTTCTCGTTGTTTCAGTGATCGTGATATCGGCCGACCGTCGTGTAATTTATATCCGGGTCTATTTGCTCGTCGCAAAAGTGTTATTACGCGGCTTTGGATAAAGCTAGATTTTTCTGGACACCGGGTTTATTCCATTGGTGGTTTCTTCTAACCACCGGGAAACCGCAGTGCATCGGTTACTCTTGACGAACCGTTAGTCGAAAAGTACCGTAAAGACGAGAGATTCTTCAAATCGTCAAAGAACGATTGTCGGCGATTCGGAGAGTAATCTCTCTACCTAAAGATAAATATAATGGAATGATGGCGAACAACGCCGCGGAACGTGCCATTCTAAGAAAACATCGCGAACAAGTTTTAAGCCTTACGTCCGTTTCGAGAACGTGTATAATTTTTTATTAACATTTATCGTTAATCGAAATATTATCCGCCGATAATGAAACGCCATAAGAACTCACTTTTAGATAACCATCGTAAAGCCGCTGGTAATTCCCATATTCCTTCCTCGAGTCAACACTTTTCGGATAAGAACGCTCATCTGGCAAAGGGATCCGGCTCGAGAACCAAATAATCATCGATCTCGTACATCGGTGGGATCGTACAATTCATCTTTCGTAGATCGCATTGGAATAAAAAGTTGTAAAGTGGTATTCTGGACCGTCATCGTAAAATCCAACTTATCAACAAGATCCTACGATCGCAGAGCTTCGATGGGATAATAAGATCGCGCTTTTCGATGAGATCGCAAAATCGCCAACTTGGGGGAAAGCATCAAACTCGGAGAAACACCCTATAGAGAGCAAGGTAACGCAAACAATCGCGGAACTACCGGCTACGGTGCGAAGAGGTTAACACGGGAAGAAAGGGAGAGAGAGAGAGAGAGGAGTCAGTTCTAGCTATTCCATCGTAACACAGCTCAAAGTCGAGCAGGTAATAGGGTATGCTTACAAGTACGTAGAGCGTAACGGGTGTCTCGATCTTCACCCTGTACAGCTGAAGGTAACATAAACGGCGGCAGAACTACCGGCAACGGCGCGAGAGGGTTAACGTAGGAAGAGGTGGAGGTAGAGGAAGGAGGGGCGAGGGTGCGAGAAGGAGGGGACATGGCTCTAGCTATTGTATTGTAATACAGCTTAAAGTCGAGCAGGTAATAGGGTATGCTTACAAGTATGTAGAGCGTAACGGGTGTCCCGATCTTGGTCGGTAGTCGAGGAGGCAGGGCGAATTCTCTTAGGAGCGTAATCCGCTGCGAATCTCCGCGTCGTTCCTCCTACGGGAGAGCGCTTATGCCGAATAAAGTAAGCGGCTGGAAGCCGCGGCCGAGCGGCCGAGCGAGCGAGCCGCTGGATAGAACTTGCACGATCCTATCCCATTATACCTCCTAAGATATATACGCGCCTACCCACTAAGAATAGGAGCGAATGCGTGGACAGTGCGTGGCTGCGATAAGACCGACGGGGAAAAATGGACAAAGACGAGGAAGAAAATGGGCTGAGGCTTATGGAGTCGGCGTCCGCGCATCTCACGGTTCGGCCGCGGCCAAGGAGCAGCCGATCGCATCGCGTTCCGGGATTTGCAAAATCATTTTTCGACGAGACTCGAGATGGTAGAACGAATCGCTTTGGAAGAAGAGCGGAAAGGCGATACGCACGGAACGGCAAGTGGTTTGCGGATCCGATCACCCGTATGCCCGACCTGCTCGTGCTTTTTTAAGAATCTTCCGACTCTTCTTGCGACGCGATGCATATCTCGCCTATTAAAATAAGATCGTTAAAACGCATAGGTATAAAGCTGTATCGGAAATTTGCGACCGCGCGAAATGGAAGATCGCCATAGGATATCGTGAGCGCGAACGTATTTGGCAATCACGGCGCGGCGTTTTGACGCTTCGGAGCAAAACGTTCGGGCGAAAGCTCGCGTCGAGGTCGGCGCGCGTTATGGAGAGATAACGCGTTTAGCTCTGCGTACCGCGGAAATAATATTTACGGTACCTCCTTCGCCACGAGATATCGTCTTTTACACGCCAGTTTCTCGTTAAACCCACGACGCGCCTTTGTGCCGCCTGGCGGTTAATTAAAGCATAATTAATTAAAAGATCGGGAGATAATTGAGCCTTTAAGCAGGTCTGTCGGTCGGTCGGTCGCTAATGGTCCCTTTATTATTTCTTTTTCCTCCCACGGCGCGACACTATCCGCCGACGAACGCGCATTTTTTTTCCTCTCCTCGGAGCTCAATCTCGGCTAATCTCCCTCGCGTGTTACCGGTCTATCCGTTATCCGCATCTCCCTCTCGCGCGTTATCCCCGGCCGACGCTATTGAAATTAATTCCACCTTGTTTTGCATATTTTAACGCGGCACCGACGAGCGCCGTTTCACCCTACGGGTGGCTGGCCCCTACCTACTCGCGCCCACGCTTCAAAACTCCGGGGACGGTTGCTCCTTTTGACGAGCTTTCGTTGCGCGACGTTAATCCTACCTGTCGCGTTAATTATCCCTCGGTTGGCGGGACAAACGGAAGGATTCCGATTCGGATTTCGCCCGTGCTCGATGGAGATTTTTCCGCGTAACGCGTAAGTATACGGTGTGATTGAACCTTGGTCGAAAATTCGCGAGAGAACGGGAAAGAGAGAACGGATAAAAAAATTTATTTGCACGATATACGTTTGCGGATATGCGATTCCGAAGTCGTGTTTGTTTCTGTCGTTTCCCACGCTGGTTCGTCATTTCGCGCGATGCAAAACGTTGATTTTTGAATTTCCAGAATTCGCGCTACTCGGACGTACGTCCTCGCGTTTGCGCCTGCTCGTTAGGGCATCGTCGTCCGCGGCGACGGTTTCGAGCGTGGAGACTTGAATTATAAGCGCGTACCGTTTTGTGTCTAAATCCGGGAAGTGACCTTCGCTCGAAGGAACGAGGAAGTAATTTTTTTCCGCATCTACCGGGTGTCCCGCGGATGAGGTATGGCCCGGCGGGCCTTTATGCTCCGTGCGAGGCCGAAAAGCCTTCGTGGTTTTTTTCACACCGATAAATTCCGCCGGCGGCCATAAAGATAAAGGGGCCAAGTGCGGTTATTAAGACGATCTCGAAATTCATTATGAATTCCTGCGGACGCCAAAAGGGCAACGCTCGTATCGTTTCTCATGCTCCCCTTTTTTTACCCTTCGCCCGTCACCAAGCCTCAAATTCGACCTTTCCTCGAATCCTTCACTTCGAGCGTCACCCGCAAATTCGTTTTTAGTTGCGAAAATACGCCTCGGGACATTCCCGGCCGAATTTCCATATATCAAAGTGATCGTTGAACCTTCCGCCGATAAATTATCCGGTACGGTTCTCGTTCATCGCAGCATTAACGGTAATCCTACCCGAATCCGTCGATCGCATTTTCGGAGGTTTTCCATAATTTCCTTGGAGCGTATGGGTCGATTTATCGATCTATCCACATTTTTCCCTCGTCCTCCTTTTCTCGATGGATACATTTAGTGCGCCAAAATATACGTCTTGAAAGTGGCTGGCGAGTTGAGCGTCGAGTTTTGTGAAGTACGTTAACCACTACAGCGTGTCGCACGATCAAATTGTTCCCGTCGATTTTTTGTTCGAGACCCTTAGGTTCGGAGAAAACGAACGCTCATTTGAGAAAATTGGGATGACTCGAGGGTTCCGAAGAAAAGTTACTCGGACCTAAATCGTGCGTATCGTTCGGATCCTTCCCGTTAAACCGATTACAGGTTCTCACCTCGTGTCCAAATACTCTTATAGCCGTTCTAATTACCGTCCACAAATAAAATGTCAAACGCGCTGTCCAATAGGTTAAACTACGTTAAACGTAGAAGAATTCGAGCGGTTACCACGAGCCGTAAATTCCATCGAATCGAAAATAGCCTCGAAACGAAACGAAACGTCGGCGATGACCGCGATCGAGATTAAATTACGGGAGCAAAGATCCTCGCGGAATACGCGGTGGAGCGAGGTCCGACAGTTCGTTTAATCCCCGAAGAGGCCGTAATACCGATGAAAAGTGAAGGTCGTCTTTTTCAGCGGGATATCTTAAGTTTCACCTTAGTCGCGCCTGATCCTCTTAAGGGCCCGTCCCCGGCTCGCCGTCGGCCGACATGCTGACACGAATAAAAAGTTCCCAAATCAATCTGCGAAAGCAGTTCCATCGGTTCCCGTCCCGTCACGTATTAATCGAGCCGAGATAAAACCCGCGGCAATAAGAGGAGCGCGTACGGAGCTTAGATTACGAGGCTGGAGAAAATCCGAGCGGGGGACCCCTTTCGAAACTAAACTCGGCTTAACGACCACGAATAAACCAGGTCGATGGCTGTTAAGTTAGCGGAACGACTAAACCGTATAACCCGTGAAATTGCCCGGTCAGCAATACGTGCTTCGATCGACCAATGCCCGGCCTGGCCTCCTCGATCTTCCTTCGCGATTACTTTTTTTCGGTATTTGCGCGACGCCGCGCTAAAAAGCGTCTCGCCCTTTTACTGGCCACGCGCGGACGCGCGGATGTCTTTTCGACCATGGAGTTCGTCGCTTTTCCAAAATTCCGAACGAACCGCGTACAGCTGCACGAGTCGCTCTTTGGATCTCCTCCTTATCGGAGCATGATTTTTGCGTTTTCGCATATTCCGCGCGTTCTCGTATTTCGAGCATCGATTCGCGTATGCCATCCTTCCCGCAAAGGGCCACGCCCGCTTTCATCTACCCCCAGAAGGAAACCATTCCAAATTTTCATACCTCGACCGATCATACCGAGTTCGTTATTGCAAGACGATCCAAACTCAATACTACGTTACGTCACACCTTTATCCCTTATACCATCGAAAATGTCTCTTCCCACGTCTTTTCGATGAAACACGAATATTTTCCCAAAGAAAAACCCATGGTCAACCCCTTCGATTTTGGGGAAAAATCGTTCCGATAAGAGCACATGGGAAAAATCGGTCGTAGGGAAGCACCGATCCCGGTAAACCATCCCCTCTGTGGATTCGTCGGTAATATATGGGCCCTGAATAAAACATAAGTCCTACAAGGGGGAGTTCTAATTAAGCAGCGGCCAGGGAAGAAATCTCGGAGAGGACTCTTGATCGATGCCCACCGAGGAAACTCCCTGGATTCCCATGGAACGCAGGAGGATGACACGGCGGTCAAACGTGCGCTAACGAGTGCTCATTTGAGCGATCCAGCGGATACGTCCAACGGGTGTCAAAAATGTACCGAAGGAGGTGGAGGCGGAGGCGGAGGCGGAGGAGGAGGAGGAGGAGGAGGAGGGGGTGAAAGCATGACGGTGCGCGAGGAGGCACTAACGATCCCTCGTTTCTTTGAACGGTACGAGAGGTTCTAACGGGTGTCAAAAATGAGAGCAGCTCGAAGAATGGCGGAGGAGGTGATGAGGAGGGTGGCGGGGAGGGGAGGGGAGGGGGAGGGGGAGGGGATGGGCCGCCCGATGCAGACGGAAATTACCGGCTTGCACGGACGTTTATTATCGTCAGGGGCGACATCAGAATGGCCGAGAGACTTTTTCCAACGTCGACGGACACCAAAGGCCGAGCCGAGCGATAGAGAAAGAGGAAGAATATCGGTAGAAATTCAACCGGATGCCGGAGAATAGGAACGATTAACCCCGTAATGGACGCGCTTCCGAACGTAGCGTGAGAGATCGCGTGGATGACATCCGGTCGCCCGCTTTCGAACTAGAGATTTCAATAAAGAACCATCATCGTTTAACGTTTCTCATTAACAATCACCCAGGTAACTTCCGTCGATTCGATTTATTATACACGAGAAGCTCGTAGAACACGCTTTGCGAGAATCGGTATTGACGACATCGGACGAAAAAACTGACGATTACTTTGCACGGATGACCATGGTCCTCCACGCGACCGCTCGTGGGTTATCGCAGAAATTTCTTTCGATTCTACTTCTCGCGTTAATCGCACGGTATGAAATCGCACGTGCTATCGAATTGCGATTCATTCGATATTTCGCTTCGACATGATTTGGAAAGTAAGAATTCAAAGGAGGCAAATCCCGGAGTACGTATTCTCCGTATATTATAAAACGATCTACCCCCGGATCGACTCGTCCGGCATCGTCGACCAATTTCAATTGGGCGAGTAAGGTCGATAAAAATATATTTCAACAAATACGTCGGCCGCGTCGCGTGACCGTGGTGAAAATTGTCCCGGGTGAGAGGGTTGAACGACAAAACGCTTCTTACACCCGCGAGCACGACAAGTTCATGAATTACGGCCCGACGCGCGTAACGTCGATCGTCGTATTTCTGCAAACAAGGCCGAGGAAACGACGGGCAATAGCGGAAGACGAATAGCCGGCAGGTAAAACGATACTTTACGAGCCCTTGCGCCACATTGATACAGCACATTCAGCGAGAGAAGTTGAGTTTTTACGATAAACGTGCAGGAAGCCCGACGAGTCCCGATGACTGGCACCGAATGCTGATCCTTGAACTCGCGATAAGAAGAGGGATAGCCATCGATGCGCGCCGTGATTAGTGGAAAATCGAAACCGACGCTTGCTCTTGCACCACCCTTCAAAAGTCTCCGAACGGGTATACCTTTCCAGACGAAGCCTCTGTAAATTTTACGAATACGATTTGACTCACTCCTTTCTTACCTTAATACCTCGAATAATACCTTGTTACTGAAAAGCGTCGATCACCGTATATTATATATTATTTTTTTACTATTTTTAATTGTTTATCAGACTCTTTAGACCCGTTACGAATATATTGTTTTGAAGAAAAATCCCTTTTCTTCCAAAATACACCGTTCGCGCGCAATGTGTACACTTTTGGTGCCTGCGTCCTGCTCGGTGGTGACACTACGGCGGACGGAAGTGTCGTAGCGAAAGGGTTAACGCGGATTTTTTAGGTCTCGGAATACTTGTGTAACAGTAACGTAGACGAAGCCACAGTCCGATGGAAAATCTGCGGACACCCGTTCAGATCTCCCAAAGGTATAAAATAATGATTACGCTCGACCCAGAGCTTTGAAAAAAATGGATGTCTTTGCACATTTCGCAGAATTGTCATTGCTCATCGTAGGAAATGTTCGCGATGACTCGTACAAAAATTCTTCCTTTTTAAACTCGCAAAAGACTACCTCGGAAACCTGTTATCCTATCCGGATCTCTCGAGCACGTCTATCCACGACATTACTTTCTTCGTCGTTAAAGTCGAAAGAACATCGCGAGAGACGCGTAAGAAACGAATGTCCGGAATGTCTCCCAATCTACGCTTCTTCGCAGAGCCGCTTTAAAATCATTCGGTATCGGATCCACCGTTTTCAGGTGGATTCCTCGCTACCGGAAATGCGGACTCTACGACGCATCGAAAATTCTCCCCCCAAGGGCGGGAGGGATTCGAACTTTTGTCGCGCAATACGAATTACGGAATTCCATTAAAGGTCGAGGCATCCGCTGGAAGGCCCCCCTCGTTGTCTTCTTTCCTCATCTTTCGAGTTTACCCGCTTCTTTCTCCTCCGCTTCCTCGCCTTCTTCCCTCCTCCTTATTGTCCTTTTACTCCTCTCTGCCTTTCCTTCGCTCCTTATTTCGACCCTTCTACCCTTCCCCTCTTCCCCGCCCTCCTTCGGCTCCCTCTTTCTCTCCTTCGAGACGGTCTTCGCGGCCGTTTACCGCGGAGCCTCTTATCTAACTTCGAGGTCTCGTTCCTCCTCTCATTCTACGAGTCCATAATGCCGACAGGCATCTAGTTTCGTTCTACTTGGAGATATTTATCCGGCGCGGAATTTACGCGTCTAATGACATCCGAGGGCGTTTATCGCGTTTATCCCGAGCTCGTCCCGGCGATATATCGGGCGATTAACGAGAGACAGGTCGAGGGAATTTGGTGAAAGCAGTCGAGAAGCCGAGGAAAGGGAATTCTTGGAGTCGAGGAAAGGGAATTCGTGAAAAGACGTCGGGGGGAAAGTTTTTAATGTCCAGAAAAAGAAGTTAGAAGTCGAGAAAGAGAGTTCTCCTAGTCGTGGGAGAGGAGAATTTGGAGAGGCGAGTGGAAAAAATTCTTCGGGATTAAGGAGAAGAATGGTGTCGCGTTGGTATGTAATTATTAAGGCAAAAACGTGGCAAAAAATCGGATCGCGAGATGGCTGGACCGAGACCTTTTTTATCGTCCCGCTTCTGCCTTAATACGAATCCACGCGTAGCGATACGCATCAAAAGTTATATCGATGATCGCAGTTGGTCGTTTCAAATACTTTTCGTTAAAAAAAATTTTGTAAAAAAAGGGCAATGATCGTTTAGAAAAAAAGATTTAAATCGGCCGTGAAGGACCGACCTTCGTATCGGACGACTAACAAAAAAATGTGCGATCCACCGTTCTGTCCGCGTTTCTTCTTCGCCCTCCCTTTTCTTCGATCCACGTATGGCGTACCCAAATAAATCGGTATACCACTCGTAATATTAGCGTTAACGGAAGCCGCGATAAAAACGCATCGGTGCGAAAGACGTTTAAACGAGCTAAAAATCAAGGAGAGACGAATAACAGGAATACGGTAAAACTAGTTGGCGCGAATATTCGTCGGCCTCGACGGCGATGACGAGTCGAGCAAATAAAAATCATACGATAGGAGGGCAATAATTGATTGGGACTTCCGTTCGTCCGCACTTTGCTCCTCGTAGAGCCGTTCGATGCCGACTAATTGATCGGCTCTTCTCGTCTTTGATTAATCGCTTAATCGACCGCGAGGAAGAGGAGAGAGGGAGGGAGGCCGTTGGCAAGAAGTGGCAAAAATCAGCGACTGCTTCTGAAAAGCGCAGTCAACGAAGACGGATAGAGCGGTCGAAGAAAAATACCGCTCTCGCCATTCCGCGTCATTGAACTCCATAAAGATTTTTGCCATCGCACGTCGTCGAGCTCGAGAAAAGTACGACTCCGGCGAGCCACCTTGTTGCTAAACTCGTCGCATTTATACCAGTGATCCCGCAAAACCTTAGGGCACATCATCGGAGACCTTGAATATAATTTGTACGCCTCTTTTCGCTTCGATCTTTAATTATTATACAATACGACGCGCAGAGGTGGTTATCGTTTGAACATTAACCTATAACATTTTCAAATAATCAAAAGCACCGGGAGATGAGCGACGAGACGTTTAAGGATTCCAGACGCAAAGCAGAGAGTACGACTGGACGTTACGGAAAGGCTCGAAAAGCACCATTATAAATGATATCGTCGATGCGTGGCTCGATTTTCCCAGAAGGTCCTTAAAGGAATAAAGCCGCGGTACTCGTCGGAGGAGAGTAATAGGATCGGCAGCTGGGTATCTGGATTTAATTCGGGTTGGAGAGGGGCGTTTAGGGAGGGGGAGGCATAAGTCGAGCGCGCACCATTTCCGCTCGCTGGACGGGCTAAACGGCCGAGGGAGAATAAAAAGATCGGCGTGAAATATTGGGAATTCGATTGTCCGAGATATACTAACGTTCGACGCGCTCGTGAGTTCGTTTAACGCAAATACTCTCGTAGGCGAGTCCGAGCCGCGCTGCGATAAAAACCGTTTAATATAGTGGCGTGCTTTCGATGGGGCCAAATAGAGGAGCGCGCGGATACAATGGGTCCGTTTTAACCGGCCCGCTCGAGTGCGCGATTTTCGTTAACATCGCGCATTAACGTGCTTTAGCGAAGCTCCGATCATTTCCCAACTTCCCCTCGAAATCGCGCGGACTTTTTTGGACGCCGCTCGAGATTGCGCGTATGAAATTTAAGTTTTTCCGGACGTCGCGCGCTAATTTAATATCGGTATGTTTGCGCAATTGGTCATTCGTATGCGTGCGTAACTTCTGCTTTTTAAAATTTGGAATAAAAAGCTCCGAACGGGGACCGTTTCGTTGAGCAAGGTTTGGGTAAATGACGCGGAACGAATGCCCCTTTTAATTTGGAAAAAAAGGATTCCCTCCTTTCTTCCCGCAGTGGTCGTCACAAATAATTCGAGGCGTTTCGAGCGATTAGCTCCCCCGTTCCATTTGATTAAAAAAAAAAAACCGGGGTAGATGTTTCTGGAAAAACAGATCATAACGCTTTACGCGATCCAGCCGGTGGATGCGAACCTAATTTAGAGCTTCGCGCACATCGGGATTTATGAATTACCGCCGTTTCGGTGATAGATAAAGCGAATCGACGCCGCGAACGTTCCAATCGCCGAACATCACCGTGGAACATCGGGCGCTAGCGGCGAACTACGACTTTCGCCAAAAATAATACCATCGAATGGAGGATACAAAGAATCTTACGCCTTCCGACAAAAAGAATACAGAGATCATTCGATCGGCGGATAGGAGGCACTTTACGATCAACCGCTAAAGACTGCGGGATATAATTTCTTCAAGTCGGCGAAGTAAAAACCGGTCTTTTCGCGAGGGATAAGCGAAGGCTTATCTTCTCGGTGGCGAAGCATGGAAATCCGCGGAGAAACGTCCGATAACATCCGGCGGATTATCGAAAAGGAGAGGGCCGCGGTCTCCGGGCTCAAAGTCAACAATGATATGACGTTGATTGTGATATGCAAACGAAGGATCCGCAGAAGACGGAGAGAAGTGGGCGCCCTAATGAATATTTACTCGTCGCGGCGAGCAGGGGTGGGAGGAAGGGGAGACGGAGAAGGCGGAGAGGGGGGAGGGGCAGGAAAGTATAGGTATATATCGTTGGTACCGCCGCACCGATTAAACGTATAATTTTCGAATTAAACCACCCGATCAAATCGTTAAACAGTTGTCCCATGCAAATCGCGGGGGCCCGTTTTAAACCCTCGCCGCCGGTTTCTTCCTACTTTTCTCCATCGGTAGCCGGCCTCCCCTCGGTCGCCCCACCCAGCCCCCTCCTCGAGGCCCCGTCCCGATGTATTATCCATAGAGCGAGGCCGAGCGAGCGGCGCGCGTTACTGGATTTTTCTCGAGTTACGAACGGACATTGGTGAGGCTAATTAAAAATCTCGGGAGATCGCGGGTTAATTTACGGGCCGCGTATTACTTTTCCGGGAATGGAGCGGTTCCAAGTCGCGTGGGTTAATTAAATCTTACCGCGGATACGTGCACTTACTTCTCGTGTTCTCCAACGAAACGTCCGCCGGTGTAATTCCCCTTTTTTGGCTCGGCCCACGGTCCGCTACGAGGAGCCACCTTTTTGGAGCGATCGATCTTTCCTCGCGGAAGAAGCGGGAGAAAACCTGCTCGAGGGAGGATTTTTCGCTAATTTCGATGCCACGAAATAATCCAGGCCACTTCCAGTACCCGTCTCCAGCGGTATTGCTTTCCGGCCCTACCCTCGAATATTCGCGGTTCTCTCCGAAGGAAGAAGGACGATGGAACGTGCTCGGTGCAGGATCTCTCGCTCGCCTCGAGTCCTCCCTCCTTTCTTTTGGCGAACAACCACTTTCCACCAACCGATCTCGTTCCCTCCTCCGAGGAAAAGGGGAACGAAACGCGCGGTGCGGCGAGTCTCGCCAGCAGTCTTGCACGGCCAGAAGCGATTTCGGACTTCCAGACCGAGGGAATTCCTTTGAGCCGCTGTCCTCGAATATTCACACCTCCGGCGAGTTCGGAAAGAGGGATAAAACGTACTCCGCGCTTTACGCCTCGACGCGTCGCGTTACTTTGTCAAAGTCGAAGAACGGCAAAGGGCGAGGAAGCGAGGCGCGTGCCTTTGCGAGAGGTCCGCTTACCTCGCGAGGGCGATCGCGATTACGCGAATCCTCGATTTCCCTCTTTGCCACGCGCCGATTCGCGCCGGTGCCTCGCGTCCTCGAGCGTTGCACGGCCAGCCGTCCGGAAGTTCCTCCTTTTTTCCTTCGGCCTCCTTCCAGCCACGATTCACGGGGCGTTAATCCATCACGCGCGGCGGCCTCGAAGAAAACCAGCCGTGACAAATCGAAGATGGTGCGCGGGTCGAAAGAAGTCGCGTTAATTCGAGGCAGCCCCGCCGGCCGGATGATCGGCCGTTGACAAATGCAACATCCTTGCCAGGTGTTGGAGGGTCGCGGGGGGTTGCGGGGGAGGCGAGGTGCGAGAAGGACCGAGGGAAAAAAGGCTCGCCTCCCACGGCGCGACCACGTGCCGATACTTCCTCTATCCGGCGCTCACCAGCCGCTCGCTTTTTCCGCTATCCGCGCCGCTCTTTCATCGAGGCGTCCCTTATCGGCCGCTCGTCGATCGACGCCCTCTCCTTCCTACGCTCCCCGATCGATACTCCACCGCTTTATCGATTCCCTCTCTCTCCGCTGCCCCCTTGATCGAAGCTTTATTTACGCGCCACCGTGTAGTCGATACTTTAATTAGCCAACGTTTATCGAGCGTCCATCGTACGTTCGACGCTCTTTCGTCAACGCGTCGTCCTTACGGTCGTCGAGCGACGCCTCGTCGATCCGGCGCTCTCCGCTCGAACCTTCTGATCCCGCGCCGTTTCGGGAATTCTTCCTCCGTACGGCATTCTTCGATCGACGCTCTCCTTATCCGACATTTTTGACGCGCACTTCCACCCCGCGATGTTCCCAAGCCGATGCTCGCTCGATCGCTTTTCCTCTTCGCGATACTATGCACACTTTTTCGAATGGATCCCGACGCACTGGTAGAACCGGTATCTTCCGGTGTCAAGACGGGTAAAAAAAACTTCACCGCGGTTACGTAATTATTTGGCGCACGCGAGTCCCGGTATCGCGCAACAAAGTCGACGTTTCACGGCATCCCGCGTACTCCGGTAACCAAGAGGTACGTATCGCGATGAGTGACGCGTGGCAAAAACACGAGAGCTTCCCGCGCGAATGAAACTCGCGAGGTGTCGGCGGCGCGCGAAGGAGGATCGGGAAAAGCGGATGATCTCCGAGCAGCGGCTCGATGTCGAGAGCGTGGCTGGCGCGCCCGAGGAGGGGGGGGGGAGGAATAAACGGGTGGTTGTGGCCAATTAAGAAGGATAGAGTCGCGCGACGAGGCGTTAACGAGGTGCGGCACTACCACGTGGTGTCTGGTCCCGGGACACTTTCGCCAGCGAGTGCATTCACGGTGTCAAGGTGACCACGTGTAAGACGAGAGGACGGCTTTTAACTCCTCCTCTCGGTGCACAATGCCCATCGCCCAACGCCGTCAGCCACCTCCTAGCCTCCTAGCCTTTCATTCCGCGGTATTGTGCCTTCCAAACGGATAAATGATTATCCCGCGATTATCTCGAGAGAAAGGGAGGGAGGGAGGGAGAGAGAGAGGAGAGCTTTGATCACGAAGGCTCTACCTCCGCGAGAACGATATCGTTTTTGCCTCCTTGACCCATGGAGAATTCTCTGGCATCTTGCAACGGCCCTCGCTCCCCTTTCTTTTCCCTCGATTCCGGCCTCGACGCGATTCGTCAAAGCGATTTCGAGCGATCGGTCGGTATTCGCGGTTCCATCGAGTTTTGGAAGGACGACGAAAGGTGGTCGCCGAAGGATCGGAGACCGCGATCGATGTTTTCGCGACGATCGATCGGCGAATATTCGCGATTCGCGTTGGAACAAACGGAAGCGGGGGAAACGCGGGACTAAACAAACTGGACGCGAACGTTCTCACTGATCCCGATCCTCGTAACGACAGGAGGCAATGGGAAGCACCTTCGGTTTTCGCGTCCACCACGATCCCGGCGAAGCACGATTCTCGAGCCACTCGCCGTTTTCTCCACTTGCCAAAGAGGACGGACGAAACGTGGAGATTAATTTCACTTCCTCGCAACGACGAAACGCCGATTGAAAGCACTTTCGATCTCCCGAGTTCGATGTCGAGACTGAGCCTCTCGCCGATCTCGATTCTTCATCGGGGTCCGTAATAGACGTTAACGATCCCAGTCCCCGGACTTCGGTCGCGATCCTTTTCCAGCTCGATCTCGTCAAATGTTCCCAGTTTCCTCGAGCTCCGGAGCGGCAGAAGGTACGAAACGTGGTCGAGGCTGAATCTCTCACCGATCCCGACTCTTCCTAACGGACTAGGCCAGCTGGAAGCTATTCCAGTCTCCGGTATCCGGTTACGATCCCTCGGCGGCACGATTACCGAGTAGCGTTCGCGGTTTCCTCCGGAACCAAGCGGAAGAAGCGTGCCCACGGCGAAACATACTCGTGGCGCGTTGCGTTACTTTATCGAGGTGGAGGAATAGTAAAAGAGGTGGAGTGGAGGATATGCCGGTACCAGTGACGATGCTGGTGGTGGTGGTGGTGGTGGTGGTGGTGGTGGTGGTGGTGGTGGTGGTGGCGGCGGCGGCGGTGGTGGTGGAGGTGGCAGTGGTGGTGGTGGTGGTCGTCGTGGTGGCGATGCCGAAGGAACAAGAGGATGTGTACTTGGCGCGATCTAGCCGAGAGTGGTACCACCGGCCACTGAAGAAGAAGTGGCGTGTGCGGATCGCACGGGGCTGGTCAGACGAAGACGGAAGAGCCAAAGCGGCGAGGGACGGAGCGGAGGCCGAAAGAGAAGCCGAGAAGGAGTAGGAGGGAAATGAGAAGGAGAGAGAGAGAGGAGGGGGGGGGGGAGCGAGGAAGGAGAGAAAGGAGGAAGAGCAACGTCGGCCGTGTCCCTCCGGAGGGAAGGGAGTCGGAGGAGGTGCGTCGAGTGGGCTCGAGCACCGAAAAACCGTTCCTCTCCTAAGCCCTTGTTTATTCCCTCATTGTTTAGTAACGAGCCTTCGAGGCGAAGGTGGATAAAACGCATTCGTCAGCGCGCCCTTACGTCGGCCGCTCGAGGTCGAGGAATGGTGAAGGTTGAATCGACGAAAATCTCGAGTGAGCTCGAGGAGCCTCGATGGTTCCGCTATGACGAAGCGAGAAAATACGCCGGCCGACGTCTTCATCTCGCTCGTCTCTCGATCGTGAAAAAAAAAAGCCTCGAAAGGACGTGCCCTCGCGCCCGGAGTCGTCCAAATGTGACGCTCGATTCTTTGCCGCCGAAGGAAATTTCACGGCCGATTTGCGTCGAGGAGCGACCGATTTTCCAATACTTTGCGCGAGAAAACGAGGTAACGCGCGAAAAGCAAAAACCGTGAGTAAACGTTTGATGCGCGACGATTTACGCGCGACTACCGACTCGCCCGTAAACATTTGAACCTTCGCGACGACCCAGCATCCGCGACTGTGCTAATAGCCAGCGGTACGTGTGCGAGTTGCGTAATCTTCTCGCGATTACCGTGACACGATTATACGAGGAGTAACGATACTGTGCGGCGGTACGGACGCTTTACAAGCTGCTACGTTGTAATAAGCGAGGACTGGGAGTTGCACTTTGGAGTACGGAGAGTTAAATTTGACCTTTTACGTTGAATACCTTGGCGAGATTCCACCGTGATTTGCTTTATCGTGCAAAGGAGGTGGTACCATCGAGCGGAATATCGTGGTGCGAAATGAGGAGCGATTGCGAAATGACCTTACGCGCGCTCCCGTCGAGATCGATGAATCGTGCGCGTACATCGTTCGTTTCGAACGATAAATCCTGTACGATCGATCGCGAGAGAAACGCGTACGAAAGCTCGGCGAGACACGGTGGCGCCTTGAGCAAAATTTGACCGAAATCACGTTACATCGCGTAAATTTTCATCGTATCGTTTATACACCATCGTCCAATAGTTTCCGGATCTCGGTCGAAATCCGATGCCCGGTGATCCGCGACGAAAACTTGAGAATTTTAATTGAACTTGGGCTACGGAGCGGCGGGGAGGGCAGAAATCTTCGAAGAAACTCGCCGAATAACGATAACAACGTAGTCTAGTCCCGAACGAAGAAGCGAATGGTCGGAATGAAACGATCCCGAAACGTTGGTGGCTCGCATTCTCGTTAAATTGGTAAGCACGAAAGCATTCGCGACATCCGCGGAGGCGGAAGCACCGACTGCGAGAGAAGTCGCCTGCCGCGTATAACCAACCAGATATTCCGAGATTTTCCACTTTTCGACATCGGAGAAGAAGCGGTTGGCGAGCGAAGCGTTCTCGCTTAATTTGCAGGAGTGCCGAAAGGGGAGGAGGAGCGGGGAGAAGAGGAGAGAAACGACGATGACGAGGAGGAGAAGGAGGAAAACGACGATGACGAGGAGAAATCTCCAGTTTTCTGTCGCACGTCGGATGCCTGGATACGAAACCGCTGTTAACCTCGTCGAGCTAGGCACGAGCATTTACCAGAGAGGAGAAGTACCAAAACCGAAGCACCATTTTCCTGGTAGATTTCGTACCCTAACCGAAGTTTTGAAACGAATATTTTTATACGCGAGTTTTAGTACGAATTTCTCGACAGTTGATCCATGATACGTACGTTATCGAATGGAGTACGGAGAAAAGATTCGAACCTAAACCCTCTACGTGGAACATCAATCCTCGATCTCTATCCACTACACCAACGCACCTCGCCGGATAAAGGACGACAAAGAAAAAAGCCAAAAGCGGGCAAAACGCGAAAGTCGCGAAAGTCGCGAAAGACGACGATGCTTATTTTAGGAGAACGTGGAAATGGTAGAAAATTTGAAGAAGCACGGAGAGAACTTTTCGCGCCGAGCAGCGTACGTCTGGACGTTTCGATACGGATTTCCAGGTCGTTGTCGGTTCCACCGGTTGCTATCGTTCTTCGAGGCAAAAGCACAGGGGTGTCTCGTAAGAGTGCCGTGGTACAGCCCGGGAGACAGAACCCACGACAGGATATCACGTCCGGGGCCTTTAAGTCCTCGGATCGTTGGTCGTCCGCGAGGCGCTTTTCACGGTGCACTGATCTATTGCTACCGTTTTCAGTAGGGTCCCCGCAGCAACGAGCTGCCCTCGGCAAAAGGCCCTTGTATTATGGTAAACGAGACATCGGAGGTAGCCTGCCAGTCAGGAATGCCCCTACCACCTTACCAAGACTCAAGGCTATTCGTACTCTTCCTCTTGTCCGGCATACACTACCGTACAAAAGTCTCCGGACATCTGCTCCTTTCCCGTTACCACCGTGTACAAATGGTTTTAGAAACTCATTCGTGAAAGTAAAACCGTTATGTTATTCGCGATAAATCCGAACGTCGCCTTCAAAGTAGTCCACACTGGGAAATGCACGTGCGCGAGTATTTGACGCGTCTTTCAAAGCGCGTATGAAATTCGATTTTTTGGATAAACAATGTCCCGTTCGATCGAAAGACGATCAAAAAAAGTAAACAGATCCGTTTGAACGGCCGTACGCTTTGATCGTCGTACAGTTTGGCAATTTTTATAAAAAATGTATAACGATGGGCGCGTCATTCCGATCGCTTTTTTGCAGCTTTAGCGTTAAAAAAAAAAGGAGCATCCATGCCTAGGGAAACCATTGGATCGTTCCAAAAATAATCGCGATTTTTTATCGCGTCATCGCAATCGACGAATGATTTGCCGAATATTTTCTACGACTTTGCAAATATTATATTATATTGCAACACTGCCAACGCGAAACGACGAAAGCGATGTTCATCGAGGAAAACGCAACGAGAACGTTGCAACGATATTCGGAAACGTGGCCAATGTTTTACGGCATTGGCAAATCATCGTTCGTCGGTTCGTTCCTTTAATCTCCGATGCCGATCGTCAAGCTCGTTTAAGTAATCGTCGCACTCGCTTTTGCAGATAATTTCTTAACCGGCAAAACTGCGATATACGTATCGCATGGGAAATTCTCGAGAGGTAATCGGAAGAGATTCAAACTCGGATTTTGCGCGCGGAAGTTCGAGTTTCTATACGCTCCGCCGCAATTCCACGAGTGCGCATATGGAACGTCGCGTGCATAACGAAATTCCGCATCTGTTTTGCCAGTTCGAGCGTTAGGCACAAAAGCGATCGCGACAGCTTTGCACGGCGCGCGAGGCGGGAGCAACCGTGTCGTAAAATTTTCCTTATTAACAGCGCCCTAACGATTATAGTTTGCGACATTAATAAGGTAGTTAGGAACGATATATACGGGATGTCCCAAAAAAATCTACTCGCGCTTTGCCTCGCCTTTATGCCGCACACGTCGTCGAAGACGAACGTTTTCCACGGGGCCGTCCGATTTTCTTCGATCGACATCATTATATCTTTATCCGTGTCGATAAATACTCACGTCAAAGCCAAGTGTAGGAGTAAGCGCCGATCGAAGATCGAGTAGGTCGTTTTGGGACAACCTTTGTCCACGGTTCGAGCCTCTTCCTCGTCCCGCAGTAATTATCCGAATTTCCCGGTTGTAGGAATATTCATGGAACGTAGTGTACGCACGGAGGCGGAACCACGAGTTCGTTCTCTTCATGTCGCCAGGCTGTGTATCGCGAGGCCCCTAATGAAAGTCTTTTCTCCAACCGCCAATTAACCCCCGTGTGACACGAGGCGGTGGAGGGGGAGGCGGGAAGAGGGGCGGCGGGGAAAGGAGGGGAGTGCCGGTAAAAAAGGCTCGACGATTACGCAAGGGGGTTAAGTCACCAAGCGGCGATCACGGTCCCTCGAGCGGACAGGAGGCTGGACCGGACTTTTAATCGATCCTCCCCTTCTCACGATCACCGCTCGGCCAGCCACATTTTCGAAGATTTTTTTTTCGTTCCGTCAAACCGTATCAGAGACCTCGTAGTCGGCGCTATTGATTATTCGATAAACGTACAAATGACGAGCAGGGCAATAACGTTCCTAATATCGATATATACGTAGGCACTCCTGATCTTATTGCCCGTTACACTATTGAGACACGCGCGTGTTACATTGCTCGCTATCGAGCAGTCGATTCTCACGCTTTCCCAATAATTCTTATATAAATTCCTCGCCCGATTTTGCGCAGTTGGAATTTCGGTCGACGAAACGACATCGCGTGCGAGGAAAACCGAGCCACCCTGCGTGGCTTCGATAATTAAAGTTAAAAATGTTAAGAATTAAAGTATCATCGTAACTTTAATTTAAACAATGCAGTATCATTCTTAAGAATCAAATTGAAAATTAAAGCATACATATAAAGTGGCGAATAAGCCATATCTTAAACAGAGGCGTGGAAAACATTAGACACCGGGGTAACTAGCCCGGAATGTTCCCAATCATAACGATCTACCATCTCATGGCGAAACCGTGAAGGAAAGGAGCGCGATAAATCGATCGTCGCCGAGCAAGGTTCGCGAAACGAAGTAACGAAGCGAAAAGCGCGATCCTTCGAGAATCTCTCATGGTTCTCGCAGTCCCGACGAACGTGTAAGCCTCGGAGTGAATTAATTCGCGCAACGGAGATGAAAGACCTTGCACCTTGTAGGGTTAATATTAGGAGCATAAAGGAGAGGGCGAGAGGCGGCGATGGTCGTGGGGCAAGGATCGAGAGAGGCGATGCGCGTTGCGCGAGCCATCGAGGGGATTCTCCAGGGCTCTCATTCCCGATCGGAGCGCGCGGCTCACCCCGGAGGTGTTAAGATGTCGAGTGACCGGTAATAAATAGCGTTAACGATGCGAATCGCAAGCCCGAGATCAGACGGCGCCGCCGGTTATTAATTGTCCCCATTCGTCAAACGCGCATTTTTACGAAGGCGGGACCTTTAAGCCGAGCCTGCGATCCGATTAATCCCCTGTCAGCGCATTAATCCGAGCAGCGCTCGCGAGCGCCAAAGCTTCGATTATTCGAGATCACCGCGGATGACAAAACGAGTTGGCCGCGAACGATGCTGACCCGCTGCAACGGCCTTGCATCGTTCTTGCCACCGTTATTATTGTTACGGGAATCGTCGTCGTAACGGTATAAATATGGCGATAAAACCGTGGCCCTTCCTTTGCCACGGTCGGAGATAGCCCCGAATAAGGGATAGCGATGGATAATGAACCGCGATTAAAAGTAACGCTACGATCGTTTCGACGCGTCTTTTTGCGACGGCGAATCGCGATGGCAAACTCCGCGTTACCGCGTCGGTGCCTTGGAAAGCCTCTATAATTCGAAATTGCCGCGCGGAACAAAACGGTTCGCCGGTGAACCGTGATCCGTTAGAACAATGGCTTTGCGTTATTGTTATTGTTATTGCGCGGAATACCCGTGATGGTATAAATATAGAGAGAAAAACGTGGGCGTTCGTTTGTTATGATCGAAAGTACGTTCGATGGTAATTTCCGCCTTGCTTTTCTCGCGACAAACTAACCGTATTACCGCGCCGTTGCGTTCGAAAGCTTCGATAATTCGGTATTGCCACGGATGACAAAACGGTTCGCCGCGTGAACTACGGCTTGCTAGGACAATGGCTTCGAAACGTTATTATCATCATTGAGAGTATTGCCATGGCGGTACGCGCGGAGCGATAAAAACGCGACTATTCATTCGCAACGATCGAGGGTCGAAAAGCCACATCGAGGAAGGTGTATCCCGGAGCGATCGATCTTTGCGCTCTACGAGCGCTACTGAGGAGACACGGATATCTTTTTCCTCTTAATCCTCGCCTACCGGAGGAGTGCTCGGTACACTCGCGAAATCTACCGGCGATGGGTCGGCGATCGCGCGAAATCGTCTTTTCGGTTTAAAATCATTCTTCGATCGATATAGAAGAGAAAGAGAAAACCATTGCGAAGGTTTTGAGCGTCTGTACGGCGAAGATGACCGTTTGGAAGATTCCCCGCGATGAGAAATAGCGTTAAAGATTCATCCGAGATGGCATAAAAATGTCGGGGAATCGTCGATAGCCCATATCCAGAAATTGGTTCGAGCGCAAAGGGTTAATGGTCGATCCAAGTCGTAAAACGGATCAAGTTCGATTCTAAAAAAAAAGAATCGACCATCGATTCCCCCTCATCGTCGCGCTCGCGTCTACGCGAGAAACGTTCCGCGGTGCGCGCAAAGCCAAGGTAGGATCTCGGAGACGTATTTTGACAGAAGTAAACACGGTTAAGCCGTTGGACTTTATGCCAGGAACGCGGGCGAGATAACCGAGTGGCTGGAAATGTAACAAGAGGCACACCGCGCTTTCCTCCCCGCCCTAAAAAGAACTTACGGTTACGACGAAATATTTCCTCAAAGGAGGCGTCTTGAAAGATTTCGAAGAAACGCGACGCGATCTTTGCATTTTCAAACGCAGAAACGTGGATAGCGCGATATTTCTCGATGGAAAGAAAAATGATCGTACGAGACCATATATAAACGCATCTCGATATTTGAAAACATAAATTTATGCATCGATGTAAATAATGGACGTCAAAAGCGTACAGGCTGTACGCCTCGTAAGCGGATACCTCGGTTTACGAATCATGGGTGGTTAAATAAAATGTTCCAAGTACACGCTTCGTACCTCAACGCGCGCTATTACACGCCTCGATACTTCCTCGCTTCGTCCCACGTTGCTACGCGATACGGATACCGATCCACCAACGATCGAGCGTTACGAGAAGTAAATTCGAGAAAAGACGGAAAAATCTTTAAGAATCGCAGCGATCGTTGAAAGAAAAGCGCGTCGCATTTCCGGGCCGTCCTCCGTGACTCCAGGATACTCTAGCCGGATGCAAAAAATTCCCGAAGATAAAAGTCCGTAAGTCGCGGCTTCGTCGAGTAAGAACCATTTAGGTCGTCGAAAAAGTCTAGACGCGTTTTGGCAAAAAATGGCTTCGAAGAGCGCGGAAAAAACGCGTGACGATTTTTCCGATAAGCCAATACTTACCCGCGGCCTGTCACGCGGAGACAATTTGACGTTAGATCGTCCAGCGGATATCGAAATACCAATCTGAGGCTATTGTGCTCTGCAAGAGGGGGCGAGGAGGGGGGAAAAGCACGCCTCATTTCCGGTCTATCATAAAATATACAGAGAAGAAACGCGTTTCCCTCTCCGTCGTTCCACGGCACTCCGGCAATTCACCTCGTCATTTCCTCTCCCCTGTTTCGTTCACCGGCAGAAGCGGCAGCGGTGGCAACCAACGCCTCGCTCCGAGGCTTTGGATAAATGACCTTTTCTACAAAAAAAGGGGGGGGAGGGGGGGAAGGGAAAAAGGAAGAAGAAGAAGAAGAAGAAAGGGCAAAAAAAGTCCCCGTCCGGTTGGACCCTTTTATTCCTCGTCGCGGTAATCCGAAGAAAAACACTGGGTACGCGTCAGTTATGCCCGAGAAACGTATTTATTAGTGAGAAAAATGAGTTTCATTCGCGGAAGCTTAAACTTTTGTTGCTCCCAGGCCCGCAGCTCTCATCGTTACGCCGCCCTTTCGCGCCTGGAACAAAGGGGAATTCACATTCAAATACTACTAACCTTCCCTCGTTCGAATCATTATAGTACCGCGAGTCGAGCGCTCGAATCGAGGAGATTCTTCGAAGGGTCAAACCGTCCAAATCGAATCCAAATTTTCTTCGTTCGGAGCGGCGCGAAAATAATCGAGAACTCGCTTCGATATTGTAGAATACCCGTATATATCTTTTTACTCCTTAAACGGCATCAATTTTCTAACGCAGCCGCACGACTTCCGCAGAAGAGAAGAAAGGTTGCGTATGGTATATCGTTGTAGCGCTTTAAGTAATTAGATCGAATCCCGCAAAGAAGAGACGTCCTATCGCGTAGTTCACATTTCGTATTTCGTATTTCGTATTTCGTATTTCGCATCGCGAAAGAAAAATTTCGTTCGGGTTCAGCGTGTATCGCCGAACAAAAGGATGAAATTCCATCCTCTCGAGAAGGATAAACGATAAGCGCGATTAACAATTCCTCGGCTCGATGCCCGAGAAGACGAGACACCGTATCGCACGCCACGCGCAATATCGTCGAGCGAAATAGCGAAGGTCGATCCTTCTCCTCTTCTTCGGAGAGGAAGAATTTTCAGCCGAGCATCCTTCGAGTCCATGACGAAAAACCCGATGATGCGCGGACAGTTATACGCCCCCATCTACGGACACCCGTTATATCAATCTGGTTGCCAGATCGCCTTAAACGTTCCCCCGAGGGGAACTTTTACGAGACACGCATTCGTTATCCATTAGGGTAAGTATAGCACGTGTGGTCATCCTGCTGCATACGAAACCGATATTCATGTGCACGAGCTATTCAACGTGTGTACCCGACCGTAATTGAATTATCATCGGGCCTCCATAAAAGACGGCTTACGCCTCATAACGAGCGCAATACGCCTTATGGTGTTTGCTGGATTTTACGAAGGAACTCGCCGTTCGCTCGATCGATGGACTCCTCGGCGGACTTATAGGAATTCTCCCCCGCGTTACGCTCGATTCGTCGATAAGCGCAAATCGATTTTAAATAATGGCGAATGCAAACTCGCGTCATTCGAGGATCACTCTCTTGAGCGATAGAGATCCTAGTAGAGAAATGGGAAATTGCCCCGGTACAAATCATTTACGCGGGCATCTCCTGGCATCTGCGGGGTAAAGATCGTGCATCGCGAAATGCATCCAACGTTCCTTATCGGCTTTATTCTTACGCGATCACTTTTATTACGTCAGAACTCGATGCGACTGGCAAAAATAAAGGGGAATATAGGCCCGATGAATCGCGGAAAAGAGGTTGACCCGTGCACCGACTAGGGGCATTCGCTCGATTCGATACGTCAAATTACGGATCGATCGCTCTCCCCAAAAACCTGCGGTGCTCGAACCCAATATTTCGAAGATACTCCTGCCGCGTTAATTCGATGGACATCGAATCGGAGATTTCCAGCGCGAAACTATGTTCCGGCAAAAGAACGATCGCGAGGGAAATAAGCCGTGGATCCTCGCGACGGGTCGATCCGTAAGTTTTGGACGTAAGTTTGGAAATTATTCGCACGAACGCGACGAACCGGCCAAGATGTTGTCCGGTTGGAAGAATTCCTCGAGCGATGGCGCAGATGTTTCGCTCGAGATTACGACGTTCTTACTTTTTTTCACCTCCGAGAGAGCGGAGATTAAAATCTGGACCGCTGTGAGACCGGCGGGATCATCGCTATTCTCCTGCGCCGTAACCGTATACACCGAGCACGATTTCCGTCTTACGACCGTGCGGCCGAGCCAAAATGCACGAAGGACCTCCCATATTGTTTCGCGAGAAAAACGCGAGACTTTATTTCGATTCTATTTAGGCATCGGCCGCTAATGTCGTTTGGCCTAGGACCTATCGTTGAAGGTGGGTTCCCGACCATCGGAGCTACGATATACGTATCGCATCGAGAAAGCAGAGGTGATGGGCGGAATTCGAACTCGGTCCAGAGTTCTCCCGCGTGAGAGTCCGAGCCTCCATCGACTACACCACCGTAGCTCTTAAGGCGCGACTTTGATGCCTGTAACGTTAATAATGCACGGGGGCTGAATGAGAGAGCGAAAAAGAGACCGAGAAAGGAATGGAAGAGTCTTGAGATGATCGATTCGAGATTGTCGAAAGCAAAAACTCTGCCTCTCTCTTCAATAATGGCTCAAATTCCTTATTCTTTGGCCCAAACTCGGTGACGCTCCGCTCGCTCGACTCTTCGATCTTTGCGTATTACGAATAGCGACCGGACGCATTCGCGGTCCAAAGTTTTCGCGATCGTTCGAATATTCAGCCTTTTAATTACACGAATCAGCCTTTTCCAGATTCTTGCATTTCTTTTTCCGTCTCTCTCCTTCTCTCTCTTTCGTTTCCCAATAATAATTTCGGTAGCGTGAGTATTATCTGATATAATATCGAAGAATGAATACCACCAATCGTTTAAGAGCAACGAAGAGGCCTTTCATTTTGCACTCGGCCGTTTTTCCAAAAAAAAAAACTTGGTTGCGTGAAAAAAAAATGGAATCGATATCTGCAGTAGTTTTCGAAAAAAAAAAAAAAAACGGTTATATAGCAACGCTTTACATCGTCCATTCGGTATACGTCATGGGCAAAATGTGACAGGCTTTGCGACACGGAAGTAGCGGAAGGTAATACCGATAAAATGAAATCGGATTGCACGCTGTTACGCGTATCGAGCGATCGCTCCGTCGTACCTCTAATTCTGCCGCTTCTCGATACGTAAGTCAATTTACTCTATTAACTTTAACCGCAAATCTACGCACGCAACGTATAAACAGCGCGAGCTTTGTTTGAAGTAGAACTATTCGATCGACCGCGAGGCAATATCCAATTTGAAGAATGGACGGCTCTGTTTTTTTAAATTACACCGCCAGTGTCGGGGCTTTTGTTTCGACGCGCAAGCATCATCAACGAAATTACCGTATCGTTCATGGGCAAATCTCAATTTTAGTCCGACGCTATCGTTGTTTACCCTTTAACCGTGGCGAGCATAGCAGAATGCAACTTCGGCGATCGGAAATATGAAATCCCGTGTTGACGGTCCATAGCAAATAGTATTTTGCCCGGTGATCCAACATATTTGTTTGGAACAGTGCCGCAACCCAAATGTTTATAGTATACAATATCTAAATACGATAGACCGTGCATTATATAAATACATGGAATTATACATATTCCACGATCGCATCTACATGCGAGAAATAGCATTTTATACGTTTATATCGATTTTAATTCCGGTGAATTCGATTCGACGACAAGCACTTCATTTTCATTTTCCATTGATTCAATTACGCTATAGAAATGCGTAGCGTTAACCATATAAAAGGTTTTCGGTTTATCGCAAGATTCGGGCGTCAAAATGCGTTCGGTGTCGCCACCTCTCTCGAAAACGGTGCTAAACCAGACCAATTTCGAGATAGTAAGGAATCCTAAGATCGCATCGCTGTTCTATCGGTTGAAATCATTTATCGACCGCTCTATTAACGTATTCGTAAAATGCGATTAATACCGTAACGCAACCATCGTATAGAATAGACGCAAACGTACAATGCGTTATTTTGTTCAACGGCCTGCTCGCCACTCGGTGCTCTTACCAATTCCGTGTCACGTGCGACGTTATCGGTGCAGAATAGAATAAGATATCAGCGCTACTGGACCTTTCACTTCCGTTCATATGCACCCTTATCACAAAGCTTTGGTTTCGTTTGAAACAAAGATGGTTCCTTTTTTGAAACAAAGTAAGCTTCGTCTTCGTTAAACGCTTGCCTATAACTTTGGAAAAAACCATTGCGATAAATCGTATGTTAAAGAGGATCGGATTTACAAAAAAGAAAAAAAAACAAGTAAGCTATTCCATATATATAATAATGAATATATTATTAATTAAATAGGTTTGTAAGGGGTGCCGGCCGTTTTGCAGACCGCACGGAAAAAAGCCACATTCGAGAATTACCAAGCACGATCTTCCTTCCGATCGATCGAATGGAATGCCGCGCATTATATCGCGAATCGATTTGCGAGGGATTGTGGAATGCACACATGTGTATCGCGAACGTAGGAAAAACAAGGATTCGCAAAGGTGTCGCGAGTAAAAGTCGGTGAAATATAAATCGTCGGATAATGTAGGAACATCGAGCCGGCGTAAGTCGTCCGTTGACGAAGGAAAATGTTTCGATTTCGAACGACTTCGGAGGCCGCCCCACCGCTCGCCCTCCAGAGTTTACATAAGGCGGCGCGGCCGGACGACGATCATTCTTCGCAATCCCAGCGTAGAATCAACGTCCCTTCCTTTACTCGTTTGTCGTCCGTGTCTCACCCTTCCCTTGCCCCCTTCATCCGCTTTGCTTCATTTGTACCGATTTTCATACCGACTTATATATCGATAACGTGCTTTTCCCTTTACTAGCTTTCAGTTTTGGTACCGAAGAGAGAAGAGAGAAGAGAGAAAAAAGAAGAACGAAGTGCGAAGCTAGTATTAAGTTCGTAGCATTAAGTATACATTAAGGCGTATGCGTGGAGGGATGAGTGGATCTAATTTAAGGCGTGGTATGCGCGGTTTCAGAAAAAAGAAGAACGAAGTGCGAAGCTAGTATTAAGTTCGTAGCATTAAGTATACATTAAGGCGTATGCGTGGAGGGATGAGTGGATCTAATTTAAGGCGTGGTATGCGCGGTTTCAAACGTAAGCAGTGCAATTCTCTTTCACTTTCGAGTCTCGTTCGTCTTGCGCTCCATTTGTCGGAGCATAGAGTCCCGAATTCTTCCAGGGGCCCAGGGTCGAGCTTGCGGTGCGCTCGCGGACCTCCGACGGTTTTGCGAGGTCATGTCCAGGGGAGTGGCGTCGCAGGGTTGGCTCAGTCGCGCCTGACCAAGCGTGCGCTTCGCCTGGTTTACCACTCTCAGCCGTGGCCTCCCTCGGTCGCCGTGCGTCGAGGACCGCGAGTACCCGCGAGAACCCCTGGTGCCCTTGCTCAGTCGCGCCTGACCAAGCGTGCGCTTCGCCTGGTTTACCACTCTCAGCCGTGGCCTCCCTCGGTCGCCGTGCGTCGAGGACCGCGAGTACCCGCGAGAACCCCTGGTGCCCTTGATAAGAATTCCTCGCGTCGCGATTTTCTCCTTTCGTCTCTTTACTCACCCCCTTTCGTTCTTTTGTCACTGCTTACGCCTTTGAAAGCTGGATAAATGAGCGAATGGATCGAATGCTTGGCGTATTCTCGTAAGACGGAGCGAGTGAGTTTAGTTCGAATGAGTGCGTGCGTAGAGTGTGGGTGGCTGGGGGGTCTCTGGTCGCGGCAACCTCCACGCGGTGAGACCCGGGCAATCGGTATTTCTCGCGATCGAGGTACGTTCTCGAGATCGCGAGGGATAGCGAGCTAATAGCCGCGAACCTTTGTAAAATCTGCATGAACATATTTTTTAAGTACGAACATTGTATATAGAGCTGAGAATTACCGAGCGATAAATTCAGAATTTCTCCAAAGACAAGACATCTTCTTAATTATGGGTACCCAAATAAAATCCGATTTCACCTTTCCCAGCGTTGAATAACCTTACCAAGATGTCTCCGCATCTTAAAAATCACTCCCAATATTTAAGCGCGAGCCATTTATACGAAATAAATCTCTTTGGCGGACGTATTGCAAGTTTCCCGGAAGAAAACAAAAATATTCGCGATCAACACAGCTCTAATACCAACGGTCGATCTTTACCGAGAAATACGTTCAAAGTTTCTTCGAATACGAGACTTTTCCCTCGATCTTCTATACCCGTATATTATCCGATTCAAACGAATCTGGACAAAGTCAAGTTTCCTTGATCGACGAATTCTGTTTTGGCTATGGCAATCAAATTGTATATCGTACATATATCACTAACCGTATATTCCTATATACAATAATTTGCGTGCAACGTTTGCGATTTCGACTCCGCGCGGCCAATTCTATCGAGGGAAGAAAGCTCGACGAGCATTGCTTATCGAATGAAACATATCGAGTGCAAATGAAATACATTGAGAAGAACGGAGGCACTGTAAAAGCGAGCGGGATACATTGAGACGTCGGAAAGGGGAGAATTAGTGCGGAAGCTCGTTGACCATGCTATGGCACTATTTGATTAGCGCGGCTCGTTTCTCTGGAGCTTCTCGATTTCTCCACCCGAGGCCCCCAAAGTCAAGTCGGAGTGTGCTAGTGCCTCCAGTGAATCCAAGCACATGTCAAAATTTCAAAATACTCTGATCCGTGTTGTTTGACATGTTATTCTTTACTTCTTATAATCTCGGATTAAACGGAAAAATCGGACGAGAAGATAATACCCGAGGCAATGTCTAATTCACTCGTACGCAAGGGTCTGGAATTATTGGGTTACGATAACGATCCGAAACAAGGTTAGTACACGTGGTAGGTTAATGCCTAATTCTCCAATGCCTCTATTAAAACGTTTCATTTATCTTCCAGAGAAAAAAAAGAGGAAATATACAAAGTACAAAGGTGCACTAGATTTGATCCCCACGAAGCATCGAATTATCTCTAAAAACGACACCACCGGTATGCTATGTGTAATTTAATGATAAACGTTATTAAATTGATATAAAGGAAAGACGGTTCTACGACGAATTTTTCGTTCTTCGTGTATGTGCATTCAGATTTTAATACTTTTTTTTACCTAGACCTTGGTTCCATCTTGGGCAGATCTGGCAAGACCACCGTTTATGAAACACGGAAACGAATAACCGCGCGGAAAGATCCAACGGAGGAAAACGTTCGAAGGCTTCTTACGCTAAGCAGTAGTCGCATAGATCCGGAAACGGCGGACAAGGTATCGTTACGATTTAACGCAAAACGATCGTGAAATTATGCCGCATACCTCACTTGTTTCGTAATGAGTATTGTAATATTAAATGTAATCTCAGTTGCTGAATCGCGCTGTGAAGAAAAGGTATATACCAAAGGAAGAAAAACCTAAGGAGACCGAGAAAACTGTATTCACGGAAGAAGATTTCAAGAAATTTGAGGAAGAATACGTCGAATGATACCGATCGCACGATATTATAACACGTACAGACCGTCCATGGTAAAATACAAAAGTCGAGCTTAGACGATTCGGAAGCATCCTTAAAATGTAAGAAATTGAAACTGGGTAGATAGAAACGTTTTCTTCGTAGTACACCTCGAGCGAGAAACGTTTTCCATTTTGCATTTGGTTTTTTCTTTTCTTTTTTCTGTCAACAACGCAACGTATTACAAAACGCAGCCGTTTTATTTTATCTTGCACAAACACATTGCGCCGCTCTACTTAACGTCTCGTCAGTTATGTTGAACAGTGACCGTGAGAAAGGTAAAATAATACTACTGGTAACATTTATCTTGTTTCTCTATTATACAACGTGGACAATCGGTTTACCATTTATCGACGATGACAAGCTACGATCACTTTTTTGCTCTCAGAATCTTGCTTTGCTGGTGCCCGCTATTACTGGCTTAGGTTTTATCGGAGGCTTAGTATTATTTACAATATATCATGTAAATCCGTATCTCTCTGCTGATAAGCTAAATAAACGAGCATAGCACTGCCCTGTATTCGATGCACTTGTGTTTTTAATGATTTCCGATGGTCTACTAATGTTCGTGATTTAGTCGAGCTAACCGTGTCCTTTCTGTTTCCAAACGAAAATATCCGAATGCGAAGACGAATATTGACGCCGATTACGCTTACGCGAATACTTTAAATGAAATTGAGTTGCGAGAAAACTGCGTACTTTACAGTTAACGACTCATTTTTCTTTATCCGTCACAGAACTGATTATCCACGGACTTAGTATGACATCGAAAGAGTGGTTAATCGTCGGTATTTCTGGTGCAACGTGCAGCGGAAAGAGTACGTTGGCCAATGAACTCCACAAAAGCATAAAGGATTCCGTGTTAATACATCAAGACGATTACTTTTTTCCTGTGAACGATCCAAGGCATACCAAAATCCCAGAACTAAATTGCTTGAATTGGGAAATTACAACGAGCATGGATATGAATAAAATGTATTCGGATGTTTTAAACGTAATTAAAGCAATGCCGGGTCGAACGAACGTTAACGAGACTAACGAAAAATCAGTCCTGATCTTGGACGGTTTCCTGCTGTTTAAATCGAAAGATATATCAGACACGTGCGACGTAAAATATTTTCTGACTTTAAGCAAAGAGCAGTGTTGGGAGAGAAGGAAAAATAGAGTGTACGATCCACCGGATGTTCCTGGATATTTCGAAAAAGTTGTTTGGCCGGAATACATGAAACATCAGGCGGAAATAACGAGCAACGAAGAATTACGACAGACGATAACGTTCATCGATGGGGTCAAGAACAAGAGAGACATATACGAAATGGTTTATGAAGAAATTCAAAAACGGATGTATTGAAAATCGTTCTGCGTGGTGTGCAAAAATAATCGTACATTGTAAAGTTCACGCAAATACCAATTTGAGTTACGATTACGGCACAACTGATTCTACGATACGCCTATCTACGTGGATAGAATATTTTTTGATATTCCAAAATACGATCGAAATCATGTACTAACTGTGCGAAAATCAATTCTATACGATAAAACGCCTGATCTCGGTTGTTCATTTTCATGTATTGCTTATATAATACAACTAATTGGCATATTAATTTCGCGTATTAAAATTTCCATACAAACCGATCACATTTGGTTTTACCGTAAAAAGCGTATTTCACTTACCTGGCACCATCGTGCATTGAGCAATTTTATAACTATTTATAAATCAGTATATTTTTGTTCGTATATCGTTCCTCGAGAATCGAAAATTAAATTCCTATCCGTGAAATTGTCTCTGCGATAGTACGACAAAATATCAGAAATCCATCTGATATTTAACATTATTCAAGAATGCCCACATGTAACTCGATGTACTTCTCATTCCTTAATGTTAGAATCGCGATATATTACAAATGGATATCACGATATCTTAACCATAGCGCGTTAATATGCCATTTGGATCGCTTGTAAAGCCTGCTTCAGATGTGAAGTAATCGTAGAATAAATAATCTTTGTTCAATAGTTACCGTGTATTGTGTACAGAAATTAATATATTTAAGACTTAAAAAATAAAATATGTTTGGCTTGACAATGTCCTCAAAGACGTGTGCTAAAATTTTGCATCGTATCAGTCTCCTAGCCCGTAAAATTAGAAAACTCGGCGCAAAATTTGCAGAAGAGAAACTCGTTTCGGTTTACACGTTCCAATGAAATTCTCTGTCAGGCGTTAATCGCAAAGTTTTGCACTGGTAAAGCCATATTAATCTTTCGCATGGGATTCGTCTCATAGATGAATTTCGGAGCCGTCGTGGTCCATCCAAAACAGGCTTGCAAATGTTCAAGTCTTGGCTGTTAACAAGATTTTTTCGTTCGTTTTCGCTTTTTTAATAAAGATAACGCACAACGACGTATATATGTTACATAGAATAAGTATTATGTTTGGGTTGACCTTGCACATTTGTGACATTTGTCGGGGCTGGCCCGGCTGTTTGATCGTCCTGATCGTTCTGTCCACACGCCTTTCGTATGTATTGCGGTGTGAGAACAACTTCTTCTTCCATTTCCAGCACTCGCTTGTCCAATTCCGTGCACGCCGCCATTTCTTTCTCCAACTTTGCCAACATCTGTGGAGAATTATATTTCTCCGGATCGTCGTGGAATACCACCATGCCGTCTTTCTGATTAATCGTTGCAAAAATTTCACCATCTTCGATCTAAGGAATTACGTACTGATTATTCACGAGTAATGCATTAACGCCAAGTTTTATCATAATCGAAGAGTACCCTTAACGTACCATGTTTAAAATATATTTTTCTGCATCCGCAGGTCCTGCTAATTGAACTCTACTTGCGACATCACTTAAGCTAAGCGTCAAAAATGTTTTTGTCAACCTCTGTATATTCTTTTTGTACAAATAGCTGAGCACTTGTTTCACGAGTCCCAGATTGTGATCTCTTGTAAATAATTGTTGGTACTTAGTAATTATGCCCTGGACTTCTTCGCAGCTATTTATCAGATATGCCGTTGCCAGCTCCTGATACTGCTGACTCAAAGGTTTGATATACCTATTGACAACCTGACTCGTGTACCTAGGTAAATTCTGGACCTTCCCATGCAGTATCAGGGAGACCAGGATGTATTTCTTATAGGCTCCTAACATAATGTAACTAACTGCCATTGCCGGAGTTGTTACGCACACTTCAAAGAAATACAATGCCCTTTCGTAGTTCTTGACCGCGGTATATATCATGCCACCATAGTAATAATATAGTAAAAAGTATTTTGAATCGAATTGTCCGCCTTCTTGACTGATACCGGTCACATCAATATCGAGAAATTCCAGTGCCGGTTTGAAGCACTTGGATAAAAGGCATAATTGGTAGAGATCGGCGTGTATCGACGTTAATTGGCTGTCAAAAAGCTGTATTTTACGTATCGCACGGCGTAATAATTCGATGCCACGCAATGGTACTTGCAGTTCGACCAAAGTCTGTGTGAGTAAATGGCATAATTCAGCATCTGTAAGAATATTTCAAATAACCATACATTAAATCGAACAGAATGATCGTAGAGATAAAAAACTTTTAGAATCAACATAGAATAACGATACTATGTACAAAAAGAAACGAAGTTATCGCTTTTTCGGTTCGTGCTTCAAAAATAGTAACTTACACGTATCAGGGGCAAATCTCACTTGTTCTCCGTTACAACCGATAATAAATTCTTGAACCTGGTTAAATAATGGTTTGTAAGCATCAGGATTGTTTGCACCATTGGGATTGGGCAGTGAAAATTTTACACAGAGCACTGCCAAAATACCTAAAGAGTGTTGTTGGAGATCTAACGTTTCCAAAACATTATCTAGGTGTTGTCCATTCTTCATGAGAACATCTGTACTTTTACTTATAATCTCACATAATTCTCGAAAATTACCTGGAAAAATTATGTTACCCAAGATCAACAATCGTCGCAAACGACGCGCATCTAATCGTCGTATGAAAATCTAGTAAATATAAAAGCGCATTTGCCTTATATAATTTGGCAACTTAAATCTACGATGCGTATTGCAATCAAAGTATACGATACAAATCAGACCTGTAAATGTAAAAAATCTCAATGTGCAAGCGTATTTCCTTCGTACAATTTTCAAAATATAAATATACTACTTGCATACGAAATGCGATACAAAAAGCGATAGGAAATATCGCGTGCTATACATATTAAAAAAATCATGTCCGATATAGCTTTGATTCGACTAAAATAAAGCGATGAGGAAATCAATCGGTTTCACCAAGTAAACACAAAATACACGATGCTCTCCGTGGTATCAACGAGATTTCATTGAACGCAAAAGAAAAATCGTTGCGCGCAACGAAAAATTCTGCGTCCTCATTGTTTTGGAGGTTAGGCTTCGAAGAATCAGGACGGCCGGAACGTCATTGATACCTTGCTTCGAAAGCGTCCGGACGTTATTTACAAACTGCTCCAATGCCGACGCCATTACTGCGAATACTTTCTTCTCATCACCAAACCTTATCGGTGATGAGGGCCGTATTTACAGAGATTATTATTTCTGCGAAGGACCGATCGGCCAAGATGACGTTTTGAAACAGTCGGACGTGCGAAACGCTCTGAAGTCTGTTACCGGACTAGCCGGGTTGATCCACGTTACATGTTGCCGAGGGCCGATTTAACACTAGATCTACCGGCCACTGTTCGAACGTAACCGAGGGCATTATGCATGCACGCATATCATCCCTCCTTTAGGCAATCGAAACTTTTACAATTGTCTAGCAACATTGCAGGCTTAATACTCAATATTATATAACGTTGAAAAACAAATCGAGGTAAAAATATTCAAAGAATGAGGGACGGGAGTATTTTTGCAATATTTTAAAAACATAAAAACCAATAAGCATTAAGTCGAAGTTGGTATCCGGGTGCACGATTGCCACGTAAGGCTTAACTCGCCTATTAATTATTTTTCCACATCTTTTTCTTAATATAACGTGGCTTATCTTACGCAAAGCTCTATTAATTTAATTTTAGTTTACGAATTGTACGTAATAATAAATCACGTTAACCTGCACCTTTTTCGCGAATAAAAATAAATCTTTATTAAATACGAAACAATTCTGAAAAAAAAACCTTAATCTTATTATCAATGATATTCAGTGCGTATATGCGCCAGTACTCTTAGCGTCGGCATCGTTTCCTTACACGAGAGAAAAGAACGTAAACACGCACAATGTACGTTTCCCCTGACCACCTGCCGTTATCCGTCGCTAGGAAACTAAAGTTTTGCTCCCCAGGATAGAGAACCCCATTATTCCAGAGTAGAGCAGAGTAGAGCAAAAGTTTCGAAGGATCGCAGCCTCGTTCGACGAGGACTCGTCGAACATGTCGAGCTCGATGTACGACGAACTTTGGAAGGAGGCGCAGACGGCACTGGAGGAGGTAACTCGGGTAGACACGGTGCTGCAAGGCGCGAAGCCACAAACGGATCGTGGAAAAGCTCACGACGCGGTGTCCGAGCTCTACGTCAAGTACACTCTCATCTGTAACAAGTTGGAGCTATGCCACGATCAAGTGATCCAGCCGCAGAAACGAATACTGCTGAAGCGCCTGCTGGACTCCTGCGTCGGCAGGGTTTTGGAGCTGAAGCACGAGCTGGTGGAGATCGATCTGTCGGAGCACAGTTACTACGACGACGTTCTGATCGAGTCGAACGTGACGCCCCAAGAGGCCGAGATTCGCGTGCCGCGGTGTTACAGGGATGAACGATCGAGGGAAATCGAGGAGAGGCGGAGTTTCGTCGAGGCCACGCTCAGGAACTTGGGCGCCCTCGATGAAGTGATCGTCGTCAAGACGATGACAGAATCGGAGGCAATAAGGCTGATTCAAGTACGTCTCAACGGTGCAGATCGGACTTTATCGGCTCGTGGGTCGCGACCTAACTCTTTGCACTCTAGCGACGAGCTTTGCCCATCCTCTCATTCTCTACTTAAATTAACACGATAGACACGCGCATAGAAGATTTTACGAACATACGATTGGACATTTTTAATTAACTCGTATAATTTACGTGACTTCCTGTTATAACCAAGTTAAAAGATATTTATGATGTTCGTCTATCAAATGCTGATACCAAACAACATTACGATCGTAAGAAAAGTCTAATATTTGCAACGACGCACGGAATTCGGTTTATTATTATTAAAAAAAATATCGAAAGGATTGAGACGACTTAAAAAAAAATTTATTTCTGCTTTAAACAAAAGACGATTACGTAGTATAAATAACAGCGTAAACATTGTAGGCGCACGAACGTGCAAGGCAGGGGCGCTTGCGTTTTCAATTCATGAAGGAGGTTCGCCAGATGAAAGAAAGATCGGGCGTAAAGGTAGAGGTGAAAAAGGAGGATGATACGAGCGGGAAAATCGCCGCGTTGAAGATACAAAAACTTTGGCGAGGTTACATAACGAGGCGCAAAATTCGTAAAAGACGATTGGAAGAGATGCTACTGATCGGTAAAATATACGTAAACGACGATCGTTTCAACATTATATAATTGTAAATATGAAAAAAGAGAACATTTGCGTTTAACCAAAACCAGCGACAACTCATCTTTTTCCAAAACTAGGCCTATGCCTTTAAAAGAAGAAAACTGGCTAAACTCTGAAAATGACGTGATTTTTCTCTTTCGTCCGTTTTGTAAAGTTAATCGAAAGACAATGAATCGATACCGCGCGAATAACGTGTTAAAGGTATGCTTCAACCGAGTCAAGAAACATCGGCAAGTGCTAAGCAGGACGAGAGGATCAAAGAGGATAGGCGCGAGAAGCAGGCGGAATTTCGCGAGCGTTACGAATGCCTGATGCGGGAAACGAAGGAGCAGATTCGCGTTGAAAAATCCGCCGTGATGAAGGAAAACATAAGGATCGAAATCCGAAACTGGATCAACGAGTATTTTCAACAGACTGGAAAAATACCGGATTTGCCATCCGCGGAGAGCGGAGGCTCTCGGATCCTTTTTAGCAGACAGGTGAGGCTAGATCTTATTTTCAGATTTGAACTCTCCTCAACGCCATTTCGAGGTAACTTTCCGCGTACGTGCTTAGACTTGAGTCGATCATTGATTTTTCCCATATTTATAAATCAAACTGACAAATTCCGATTATGGATCGAGAAACCAGTACCATCGGTCATAAACAATCCATTGCTCACGCGCATTTATTTTTCTTTGTCTCGCAGAGACGAGTAATTATAACCGGTAATTCTTGCATGACAATCTCAATTTCGTAACGTTTGTGTCAAATTTTAAATATATGTTTACTTGTGCTCGGTATCAAACATTCATCGATGTTTTTCAAGCTAATCTCTCACGAGCAGACAGGATTCGATTAACCGTTTATAAAACCTATATTGTTTTAAAAAAACTCTTACGTATAATTTGAAATTTCATAATTGTTTGGCTCGAAGCAATTCTGACATCTAGCCCAAACGATCGGCCGGCGTCTTTCCTTTTATTGAACCCTGCCTGCTGCTGAGAGATCACCTTGAAAAACATTGACAAATGTTTGATACCGAGCACAAGTAAACACATGTTTAAGATTTGACATAAACATTACGAAATTAAGATTGTCATGCGAGAATTACTGGTTACGGTCAGCCGTCTCTTCGAGACAAAGAAAAATGCTAACAGGTTTCGAGATAGAGTTTTTCGTGTCATCGAGGATTACTTTGCACGGATCTACAACGGATCGCACGGATTTTTTTTTAAGGGCACCGAGAGTACCATAAGCAAATCAACGGCACTCTCGTCGAAGGAATCGAAGAAATCAAAGAAATCGAAGTCCAAGAAGGATAGCGAAACCGAACAATCGGAGGACGAGACGGAACAGGGATACAAGCCCATCCCCTCGAACTTTTTGTCCGAGTTGGTTCACGCTAGCCAGGAATATCAGGAAATTTGGAAGGACAAGGACGAATCTACGAATCCTGCGCAGCTGCCTTATATGGATATGATAGAAGTGGAGAAAACCAAAGAGGTGGAGGACGAAGTCAGAATAGGAGTGGACCAAGCGCTAAGAGGTTGACCACGCATCGAAATTATTCTTTTTGCAGCGTGTCTGTGTATATAGTATATGCGTATAAAAACTATTAATTTCTCCCGAACACATATATATTCCATGCACGTATACGAGAGCCGTTGCCACGCCAGAAATGTATCCACTGATATTTATCGCGATATAGGGATATATAGGGACCTAATAAATAATATACATATGTATATACACACTCACGAACTATCTTACGTAACTATAACGAGCATAATTTTGAATAAGCGATACGCATAAAGTACGCTTGAATGGCCTTAAGATTCGTCAAAATCGTTATCACCGACTCTCTACGAGACTACTGGTTTATTAATGATACATAACTAGCCGACATAGAGGCACTTCAAGCTGCGCTGGATAGAGATAAGGGCCTGAAGGGCAAGCGATCGAAAAAACCGCAGAAACGAGTCAGGCGCAGCGGTAAGAAGAACAAGAGGAAAAAGGAGAAGGATCTGACGCCGGACAGAACGACGGAATCGTTATTCGAGGAACTCGTCGCGCAGGGCATAATCAAGCTTCACAGGGAGACACCGCTCAACGATTTTAAAGGCGAAAGATCGTTCGCTAATCATCGGTTGCGCGAAAAGGAGAAAGATCCGTTGCCTTCTCTTGGTAAAGTTTTCTTCTTCGGCAAAGTTTCGCTCGTGTCCCCGAATCCGCCCTCTCGGTAACCACGATCGAAAAACAAAGGAAAGCCTATAAACAAATAACGATCCAAACAACTCTCTTATGAAACCTTTTAATATTTATCGCCAAGCTTCTTAAAGTAATACACTTTTATCTACCGTATCCATTATCTTTTTACAACGACGACTAAAATGTCAGAATTCTTGACTTTTATACGCGAAAGAGGAAGAGAGGTAAGGAACGAGAGATATCGTCGATTTGAACTCGGTTATTCGGTTCGTAGGCGACGTCAGGCAACTTATAGCCGAATACTGTATTCTTCCGCTTAGCAATAGCAGCTTGCGAGAATTTACGCCGCTCGTGAGGTCGGTATTAATAGCCGGTCCGCCTGGAAGCGGTAAAAAAATGTTAATTAACGCAATTTGCACCGAACTTGGTGCTACACTATTTGACATAACACCTGCGAACCTAGTCGGCAAATATCCTGGAAAAACTGGTTTGATTATGCTGATTCATCTGATATCCAAGGTGATCTTAATTACGCGATTATCGATCTTTGCGTAACTGCTAATCGAAGAATTTTGAATTCCGATAAAGGTATCGAGATTATTGCAACCGGCGGTGATCTTCATGGATGGAGCGGAAAAACCGTTCGTTAAGAAGGTACCGAAGACCGAGAAAACCGATCCGAAACGTTTGAAGAAAGATCTCCCGAAAATGGTTAAAAATATCACGAACGAGGATATGGTCATCCTCGTCGGGACGTCCAATTCACCGTGGGAGGCCGATCAAAAGCTCTTGTATCAAACTTACGATAAGGTTATTTACGTACCGAGACCGGATTACGGCACCATGTCTCTAATATGGAGAGACTTGCTCTACAAAGTAAGAAGCGTGCCGATCTTCTTTCTACCTTTGCATCCTTATCTTCGCCTCGTTATCTCGTCCTTTCTTCGCATATATTCAGTACTCGGGGATAAATCGACAATTTGACACGTCCGCTATGGCAAAGGCGTGCGACGGTTTTACGATCGGCCCTATTTTGGCGGCCATTAACGAGGTACCGTATCAAGGCTAAAGTCCTTTTCGCTTCGATTACACGTTGACCCCTTTGCAAACGAACTTCACCCTTTTGTCGATCGAATTCGAAATGACGGTGCTTGTAATAGGAATGTATACGTAAGATACGTAGCTGACGGTAACGTCTCGAGTAAAGTACGGCAAGTGCGCAAATACTTATTAACGTACACGTACGTAACTTAATTCGCATTAGCTGAGGATGATTATCATCGTATACGTATCGTACGTATATCTTTATATCGTATGCAAAGGTCGAAATTGAAATGCGACAAATTAACTTCGGAATAGAAAACTCGTAGACGATGTGTCGTGCCGCGATTAATCTTCGTGCATGTTCAAAACACAGGTGATGACCACGAAGCGCATGGTTCAGTTACTCACGCATCCCTTGACGCATGCGGAATTGGTGAACGCGTTGAGTTCGAAGGATCCGGTGTATCGAGAAGAGGAAGACGCCTTTCTAGGTTTTTGTCCACCTTTATAGGCAGCTACATTTTTATGTTTTGATCGACTCGATAACCTTAAATTATCGCCTTCGACCCTTTCCAATAGCGTGGTTCGCCAAGACACCGACTTGTAGGAAAAAACAGCGGATGCTCGAACTGGAACTTCAGAGGCTAGAGGAGGCAAATGAAATGCAGAAGAGAAAGGGGAAGGCATCTTAATGGTGCAACGATATTCTATTGCCAGATTAAAATGTGCTTTACCATTGTAGAAATAAAACGTTCGTCACTGTCGCGAGCTATAAAGATAGGCGTACACATATGCATATATAGATAAAATATCTTTCCTTTTTTATTTAAAATCCATTTAACGTGGAGCACTCGATGTACCAATATCGACGTTTAATTCTTCTCTTTGCCGCAAAAGAGATAGTTTAAAACTCGCAACGCCATAAGCCTTTGCACGCATACGTTTTCGATGAACATCCTGCTTATATTACGTTTCGGCATCGACCGACCGTCGATTCTCCTTCGTCCGTATCGTCTCTTTGCAAATTCTTTTCTCGAACATACCGTTGCTTCCAATGACGTGTCCACGTTACGTTATGCCGTCAAAAAAGCAGGAGGAAATTTATATTAATGAGGTTATTCAGAGATATAAAGACACATTGGTACAATGAAACGGACTGGATGATATACGGCGAGAATTATAATACGTTCTTTTATATTTTGATAAATATTCACAGTATCGATAATACGGTTTACATCGGAGGAATATGAAGCAGAATCTGACACATATTATCGGACAGTCATGTGTTTACATGTTATTCTCGTACTACTCTGCAACAAAAATTTGTAATCATCGGCAGGATGTTAAATATTCATGCGTCTCAAGCTATTTTACTATACAAATTACTTCTTGATATACGTTTCAGTACAAACTTTTTAATCTCGATACTTTTACGTCTCCATGCAAACACTGCCTCTATCTTCTCCTGTTCGTTTTTTATAAATGACGAAACAAACACGATCGTTTACATGTACGAAGCAAAAGCGTTTAGTAAACTGGAACGCGATATTTTTCAATATACGGATATAATATAGACATATTGGAAATGTTCAAACATCGAGCAAACAACAAATACAACCGTGCATGCATACGTATTAAGGAAAGACTCCTCGCAGAAACTGTGAGACGCACGGAAAGGGCTCTTGGCAAAGCGGACGTTGTTCGGAACATTTCCAACATTTCTTAACTTTACTCTATGAAAATGATCGCTATCGCACCGCACTTTACGCCAATTTACGTATACACGTATTCGAACGATTATGTATTCAGCAAAGAACGAATGCGGTAGGGAAATTTGCGTAAGTAAAATCAAACATGTCGTGAACGGTGCTTCTATGTTAAAGATCAAAGTGCGAAGAATCTCGTTACATCGCGCCGATTAGTGATCGGGAAAAAAAAATGGAAGTGCGTACCATCGAAAATAAAGTTCGCCAAGATATACGGATTTCGCACACACTGTAGGGAATCTTAATAGAAAATCGCGCCGCCTCCGCATCTCTGTTTACACAGACGGCAGAAATGCCGTGCACGGACATGTGAATCGAAGAAAAATAAAAGAAGAAGGAAAAAAAGATGTACGTCAAGAGCGTTGCAAAATCGATAGAGTCGTTAAATCGACACGACCAATATCTTGCTCTACGGATCACGCGCCACCGCCGTTATTTAATTGGCCGTTCGCTCCAAGATACGGTCAATCCTCGGAGACCTGGCGTGTGTCTCCAAAATCTGAAATGAAAAAAGAGAAAAAGGAATTGAGACAGACACACGCACACACACACACACCTCGATCTCTTGCTCGTTCTCGGTATATTAAGAATTAATTTAACGTTCGAATAAGAGCATCGCGTAGATTTTTCATATTTTTCACTCGCTGCGTGAAATCGTTGGAGATGTCAATTCTTCGGCGCTTGACGCGTGGTCTTATTTTAAAGAAGATCGTACATTATGATTACAATGATGTTCTAAATTGATTTTTGATAATGCGAGGAATGAAATTTGACATCGCGATACGGACGACATTAGTACCGGCCGGTGGTCGTGGCGTAATGCCGATTAACTCCTCGCCTTGCAATGATCTTGTAATAATAATTAAAACGTAACAAACGCAAGTTGAACTCGTTTTTCCATTTTTTAAACTCGGATACATTTGTCGTACGGTCGATTATTCTATTACACCATAACGGTGATTCGCTAATGTACGATACATTCATAAAAAAACTAATGACGTTCGAGATTACATAAAAAAGAATTAGCTCGTCGATATAAAACGATCGGTCGCATTGATGTTATTTTATTATATAATAAGGTAATCGCGTTTGAGATTTTATAAATGGATACGACTTCTTATCGCTTGGATCATTGAATTGCACACCATCGGTGGAAAGGGGAATCGAGCCTTTATTCCAGACAAGAAACGACTTTATCGCTAATCGCATTACGCATGGTCATAAATTAAATTCCGTGGAATTAATCCACTCTAGTCGTATATCGAGTATAGTCCAAATTCGTATTCTTTACTACCTATGTTTGCAGTAATCCTGCACGTAAACCGAACGATCATTCGGCTCTCGTTTTATTTCCGACTATCAGTAATTGCACCTATAAAAATAATTTCCATCGCGCGGTATATATTTCAAAGTACATCCCGAATATAAGCTACGACACGAGCAAAGTTAAATATTATCCGGTTATTCTGGTAAGTCCGATCGCGTAAGAAAATTCTTGATGCGACATAAGCTCGGTCGGAGTTTACCAGGGGGCAATCCGAATCGTCGTCATTCATAAGGCACTGGCGACGAAGATAAGCAGGATGCCTGGCCGGCTTTCGAGGCGGTACAAAAGTCTCGTTAAGCTCGATGTTACTCAACTTGGACATTTCTTTTGTTCGGTTCGCGTGAACTCGGCTGGCCGCGCGAACACATTTACGAAGCACTGCGCGAACGTCTTGTCTTCTTAATGTAACACGTTCACTAGCCCGGTGGTCATCCGTGATCACCATACGTTGACTCTCTATGGTGCCACGACGCTGACCTCCGATCAAATATTTACAAAATACTCATTCGACTCTTTTAGTGTCTTAGAATCTCTCTATCGTGGTATCTGCAAATACTTTGGACGATGAATCATCGCACGAGAAGTCTATCGGTACGGTGCAAACAACGCGAAGAATAGTATGCAAACTACTATTACGTTCGTATCTATTTTTGGTAGTATTTATTTTTCTTATTGTAAAAACCAATTTTATAACGATAACGGGAGAGTGTCGAATAATAAATTCCAGCGCTGGTTTTTTTGTAAGTTTTGCAATTGTTGCACCTGACATTCGCGTAGTATCAGAAACCGAAAGATTATCCTCCCATTCGGTAGAATCTAGGGAATATTTGCGTTACATATTACGTCACGGAAAATTCTACCATGATCGCTAACCTGTACAGAAAAGAAATAGGTATAACGAAAAAGTGGATGGTTCCTTAGTTTAATCCGATACGGACCTCGTGTCAATTCGTAATGTACGATCTAACTCGACAAAATGACCACAAAAGTCGATGCCGGAAATCCAACAAACGACAACAACAACGACGACGACGACGATCTAACTTCGATAAATGCGCTAAACGTACGATCAAATGACATTTCTTAGCGGTGTAGTTGCTATAAGCTAATTTAGTTGCACACGTGAAGGAACGCGTTTATATCGGAGTTATTTACATAAGAATTCTTTTTTTTTCTCGGTTAATACCCATGCATACCTATCGGATTACGCGAGACACGATTTTCACATTGGTCATGCCATAATATGTTTTTTATTCGATTCTAGAAATGTCAGCATCCGTCGCTCGTGCCACTTTGGGATCGCTTAAAATTCACTTCCTGCTATTTTAGGAATAAATGGACTGCGTCAATACGGAAATACGGACACACGCCCAAGCAATGAACCCGTGATACCTACAACGGTGAAAGAATTCACTTTTTTACCGCCGTCGTTCGCAGATACGTTAAGGGTCTTTATCGTTGTGTTTGGCCAATAGAATTTTTATCAAAAATTATTACGTCAAATAAAAAGTTAATAAAGAAATTGATAATTTATCATCGATAATAATAATTTATTATTATCATAATACCAATAAGTAATTTTTGTCATTTACACATTGGCTGTTACACATTTACAATAGAATGTAGTTTGCAGGGATAGTTTTTACATCATGGCTGAAAATAACCGGAGAACATTAAAAATTAAATTTTTTTTATACTCCTTCATGTATCGAATCGATCATTGAACGAATCAACGACATATTGCCCTACCGCAAAAACGATCGGAAACGTTGAACTCGAAATGAAAACTCTTCGGTGTATCGGTTCGATATTTTTGCGATGATACCAATGATCGATAACGGTCCGCTATCGCTGAAATATATGATATTTTAACCATTAAAAATGCAAGAAGTGGCACGCTATTAATATCGAATGACATAGAACGATCGAACGGAAAACCGAAGTGAACGATACGTTATCGGTGGTGGTGCTAACTCGTTACTCGTATTTGACGACTATATTCATCGTGAAGTAATGACAATTATTTTATTTTTCGTACTTTGACCAACATGACGGATAAAATACCATATTTTCGTGACGAATATAATCGGTAGACACAGCCGGATTAGGCACGGCTGAGATATTCTAAACGACAAATCGATCTATCGCGTTAAACACTATTCTTAGAGCCTTTAGATTTTTTGGAAAATCACCCTCTTTACGACCTTGCAAAGCATACTATAATTGTGCCCGGTATAAGTTTCGTTATAAAAAAACATCAAAAAAAGTCTAAGCAAAAAGTACCGATGATACGATTTTATCATACGTAGCATCCGTTTTGCATAAATTTTCCTATCCACGATTCTCGTGAAATATCTAAACTTGCATAACGAGTGCACGACGATAACTGGCATCAGCTATGTTCATCGTTTTCTCCCATTTCGATTTTGTAGATCTTTCATTGGTCATCAACATAATCGTACGTTTTTTCTACTCTCTAGAAGCATGACTTGTAAGCAACTGACGGAGTTGTCGCAAGAATAATACGCTCTCGAAATTTTAGTCCACGTCGTTCGTCAATCGTGGAACCAAAGGAAGTCTTTCGATCTCTCCTCGATCGGTCCCGTAAGTACAAACCTCGTGTTCGTTAAATACATATCTACCCTCAACAAACTATATTCGCGAAAATACATTTTAATCAAAGTAAATATGACTATATCGTTTTTTATCGACACTGACTCGGATATCGCGCGCTTCCATTTTTTCTCACTTTCTAAACGCAATTTGCAAAAAACGAATGGAGTTATCGCGGGAGGCTTTCGATGGGTCGCATGAGTGCAAATCTGAAAGGCAATCTTTTACAAAGTACGTACTCATTATTGGCGAACCGCAATTGTGAGAATGAGACATGCCGTCTATTAAACCATGACTATCACAATTTTTCGTTGTTCCTGACTCAAATATGACGCTGTTTCATTTGTTACGTCCTCAAAATCAATTTATTAGCAACCACCTTCGATCGTTCTGTCATTGATTCGCGCAAGTATAAGCTTCGAACTGGCAAAATACGAAACTAATAATCCTACATCTGCAATAATACATTTTGCCATCGCGGTAACGAATACTACATTTTTGATCATCCTTGCATCGGACATCGCGCGATATAGGAAAAGCTGCATATGTAAATATAAAATTGTACCCTCGATTTAGTTGCGATTAGACTTTTTATCAGCTTAGTCTCGGATATCGCACGATTCCATTATGCAAAGCGAGAAATCTACCGCGTAACTTTCGGCAACGTACATTATCCTGCATGAGTCACGGTTTTGTATTTTCACTAAGCCAGAAAAGAGATCTTTGCCATACTAAAAGAGAGAAAACTCGATGACACGTTCGTCAAATATTTTTAATGTTTACGTAACGCATTAACCCTTCTGCTTCGACGTTACGTATTTACACTTTCTACAAAAATTGCCGCTCGTTTAGAGAGAGCGTATATGCACATTTTCGAAAAAGTGAATTTTACACGCGAGAAACGCATAATCATGTTTTCGAACAATGAAGAGTGTACATGCACGGCCTTGAATAATGGACGTTCACGTAGGAAGAGCGTGTCGGTCGATTCGTCGGTGACTCTATCACGGTCACATTTTATCAGAAGCGCGCAAGAGGGAGAAGGTTAACCCTCCGTACCCGACATTTTTTTTAGATTCCGATACTCCGGCTATACATTCGTCTCCTTCTTTGCGCAATCTCACGCCCTTAAAGAGAATGAAAAGAAGTCAGATATAAGTAATTGGTCTCTCGACCAACGCGTGACCTTTTGATTTACAATAATCTACGACTCTGGGAAAAAAATCGATAACGAAGTTGCGACAAGGTACGTATGAAAAACGTTGCCTCGAAGTTATCGCGTATTACAGAGACGCGATGTTGGACAGGTAGATCGTTGCTGCGCCGCCGTGCGTACAAACCAGGGGAGTATCGATTCTTCCCCGCGGCCCCTGTCGATCCTACGATCGCGCTCTGTGCCACTATCCTCGGCAGTGACGTCTAATGCACGCGGAGAAGACGAGAGAAAGGTGCTACGGGGGAGGATAACAAAGGGGAAAAGAAAAAGGAGGGATAAGAAAGGGTGTAGGAAAAGGGAAGGGGCAAAGAGAGGAGACACGCGCGAGAGGCACGTGTCCAAAGCGGGCACGACTTCCTCTCGTGGAAAGCATCCAGGACGCATAGTTCGCCAATCGTGCAATAGGGGTACGCGGCAAGAACAGCCCGGCATCGGCGCGAGGAATCGCGACGGTAGTAGGACCAAAACCCCCGGCTCGTAGTAGGCGGCAGTGCGCATGCGCCGTCAAAAACCGGGCTCCCATTGGAGGATACCACATGGTCTGATGTCAGACCACGGGGCCTGTCCAATTCAATAATAACGAGATGCTCGGTAGGTAGACGCCAGCCAGTCCTCTGCGACGTGCCCGTGACACTCGTGTAGGTTGCCGATGTGAAGGATTCGTACACGCGTGTCGGCCGATCGAGACCTCTCGTCTTCGACAAAGCGCACGGAAAACACGTCTCTAGCCTTCCTCCACGACGCATCGAGCACCTGTGCACGCGGACCTTTCGCTTTTTTCGCGAAGAAAGAAACTCGGTTGGCACGATCGTCGGGGAGAATTTGTGGGTATTCGATAGGGGAGCCAGAAATAGAAGGGGTGCCTTCCTATTCGTACAACGGGAGAGGTTCGAGCGGTTTAACACCTGTCAGGATTATATCTACGAGTTAGGTGAGTTATCGATCCGTATTTCGCACCCGGCGATGTGACGCACGATAGCCTGGCTATAATCCCCCTCGGCCACGATCCTCTGCCTTGCCGACATTGTCGTTACGCTGATCCAATTCGTGAAGCTAAGAACAACGCGTAGGGCGGTGTTATTAACCTATTGGCCTCGAACGAGGAGTTCTCTTATGATTAACCATATACGTGTTTCGTTCGAATACGGGCAAAAAGTAAGATGCATCGGTTTCCCTTTCGATCGCTAGCTGTATCAACGTTTGAGAAATAATTACATAAGTCGTGCGCGCACGAAGGATAATTCCTATTAAATCGTTCGTAAAGGGGTTAGTGAACGCGAAATAAAAAACAGAATTGACGCGATTTGTCGAAAGAGGGAATTCCACGTGCGAGTAACGAAGCAATTTGAACCGTTGACGAGGAAATCGCCAGAGTGCGTCCGATTTTTGGAGAGGTAAGCAGCGATATTCGATATACGGCCTGGAAGCGACGCGAATCCAACATCGTCCACTTCTCGAACAGAACGGCCCTAACTCTTCGCCCAGTAATCGCTCTTGCGCCTGTTAAAGCCTTATAACACGGGAAATGCGGTTAGAGTCGGCGACGCCAGAGTTTTGAAATACGAACCGTGTATGTAAGGATGCCGGTTTGCGGCACGCTACGTTTATCGTGCTTCATCGTGTATACAGTAATAATAACTCACGGTGTACTCGTCCTTTGAGAAACACGAATGTTTTCCTCGGACGAGGACGAGGACGAGGTTGAACAATGGAAGAGAGGGGAGGACCAATGGCGGGTGTATTGAACTTTGCGATAATGCTCGACTAACCGTAGTCGCACGACAACTCCAAAATGATAGCATATTGCCAAAACGCCAATTTTCCACCTGACGCAAAGCATTTACCCGGCGTAAGCCAGCGACGAGTAGTAATAACCGACGCGTGCAAACACCTTTGTTTCATTCGCGACTGACACTGCCATTGCGTTTCTTCTCTCGTCCACCGTTCAACATTTCTGCGCAGAAACGATCGTTCAAGAATTGTCTCGTTCGATGGACGATCAAAATATTCGATGTGAAAAAGATGGAAGTAATGGACACTGATATATTACAAGATTACTATTTTTGTTACGTCTTTTCTTGGCTACCGTAGGAATTTGGCAGGGATGACGCATTGTTTAAAAATTGTACGATCGATCGCGACGTACCGACGGATAACGATAATCATCTCGTGTAAATACCTTTGCATTATTCACTTTGCTACTACTTCTTTTCATCTAAGTCGTTTAGAATTTGTACGATAGAATAACCATTCGGACGATAGAAAATGAGAAGCGATGAAAATAACGCCAAAAATATCTTCGACGATCGTCGAGCAATACGGTTTAGTTATGTAACTTGCATTTATATTCATTAAGACAAAAAGGAAAACGGTGTGCAAAATCAGAATGACTTTTTATTTAGATAGCCGAGAATAAACATACGACTCTAAGGAATTAAACTTGACATTGACGCGCGATGACTATATATAATAACACATCGTATTATAAATTACGCGCGTAATAGACTCCAGCATTCGATAAGTGAACTATTCGACGTAGAACGGTAAGATGAGACGTACTAATCGAGGCGTGTAAACACGTTTAAATTACCGCGCTACTGCCTTTCACGTCTTCTCTTCTTCACCATTTAGAATTTGTAGTGCAGAAAGTTCGTTTGATAGTTGTAAAATCGGACGTACATTGCAATTGTAATATCACAACGTGTAAGTGAGTGCGTGTTACCGCAGTGCTGTGCGTCTTCCTTTGTCCATCATTTAAAATCTATACGCGTAGAACGGTTCTACTCTAGATAACAGAGCACTTACGATGAACATGGTGCGCGAAGTTTCATTTTTCGATCGCGAAGATCGTATTTCTCAACGGCATATGCGTGCGATACACGTATGAATACGTATCACGATACGTATGATATACGCATAAATAGTAGGAAATTTTATTCAACTCCGAATACATTCCTGCGGTCGTATTGCGTTTATTTAAATATTAATATTTATTACACGCAAGCTTGTTATATACAAATGTCCTTTTTTGAACAGAAAGCCTCGTTAACCGAACGAAAAAATTGTTTATAACTTTGAAGATATTAATTTTTGAATGCACATTCATTAGTTCTTTTCATCGTTTATCGACACTATCTATTCGAGAAATTATGAATCCCTTTTTTATACCTCCGTGTAGCGGTATGCGTCAGCGTATCGCGTTTCCAGCCGATACCCGAATGACGTTGGAATCGTATTTGTTTTTCCTACACTTGACCGAAATCATTTACAAGCTACAAGAACAATTCTAGACTTACCTGTTAAAAACCACTATAAAGACGACAGAGGTAATTTATCAGACCACAGAAATATCGAAAGATGTTTGCATCGATATGCAATTTCTATGAAAACATTGCTAGATATTACGTATCGTAGATATTACGGAAGAGCAGAGCAGGTCTCGCTTGACCAAAGCAAAAGAATTACAGTTATCGGTACCGCACTTATTTCGTTTTATCTCTCGTCTGCATGTTCCGTGTGTCGTATGCACATATACGTATGCGCGCATGCAGCACACACACGCGTGCGCGCGAGCACGAGGAGAGAAAAATATACGTATACAGTCTGATCGGTGCCGTTCGCTACTACTGCGTGCACGCACCGATCTGTCCATGGGTATCGGATATGCAGAAAATTAAAATAAAAAGTCTATTAATCGCATATAAAATTTCGTAAATACTATTTGCTTAATGAGCATCGCTCGTGTCGGGATAAACCGGTAAGAAAAATGACACCTGTGGGATATTTTGATGATACACCCGAAGCGTTAAAGCGTCCGAAGAGCTTTGAACGGCAGCGTATATCCACCAAAAGATTCCCAGTGGACGGTTTGTGTACAGATTTCCGGGCCGATAGTCTAAATCCTCGTGCGCCTCAGCGAAAAGTGCGGAGCGCGGAACTTTTATATTTCCCTTTTCTTGCACCAACGCCGCAAAGCTTGCGACCCCCTTCCCAATCGCGAATCGTACAATTCTTACCGATTAATTATGCAACGGACCTCCGTTGATCGAGCCGCAAGTTGAACGGTTTTATACTCGAATCGCGACGGTTTGAGAAAACACGCGGTAAGATTCCCCTCCTTCCAGCCTCTTTCATAATACGTCGTGAGGTAATCCGTATCTTATTGAAATCAGTCATAATTACCGATAACGACTTTTGACCCTGTTATTATTCTGACCGTAAACAACTATCGATCGATCGTTCGGATTTTTGGCAACGAAACTGAGCGATTGCTCGAAAGAAAGCTACCTCCGTCATTCGCGATGCGAGCCAACAGGTTGTCCAATCTCGTATTTCGGATCGTTCAGAGGTAGGAATCGATTATGCGAGAAACCGAAACCCGATCGCCTTTTGCGCAAGCCAATACAAAACAGTGAAGGCTTATCGCTTTATTACATTAACCTGTTTTTAAGAGGACGGAAAAAAAAGCTGGCAGATGTTTTGTATGAATTCCTTTAATCGGTCTCTGCACTTTTGCGTACGGCGTATATCAACGCGTTGCGTAAATTCTGTAACCGCGAAAGATACACGCTAAAAGCTCGAATGAATCAACACTAAAACCATCGAGCATTATCTCGAAGTTATAAATAACGCGTTATAAATAATTGCAAAAGGAAAAGAGTGCATCGAGAAGTAAATGGCCCCATTTAAAAGTTCGCGCATCGCAATAAAACGCGATAGCAATCTTTCCAAAATTCACCGTCGTAAACTTGGGGCATTTTTGTGATAAATCGAAAACAGGTCATCGCGACTCTTTCGGCGTTTAGCGTTCGCACGCAACCTACTGGCATTCTTCCTACGTGTCCATCCGCTATTCCAAATAACTTTGATCGATGCAAACCAAACTTAACGTGCTGAACTAACTCCTAAATATCACTGTTCCCACTGTAGTCCGACGATACATTGCACTCGTGCTCGTTTAACGATAAACACGCGGTTTATTTATATCAACGCATACGGCTGCGATCGGCAACGTATATTTGATAATTTATGGAAAAGTATGAAAATTCTGTGTCCGTCGACGTATTATTGAGAATTCCCAACGCGTTTGTAGTTACCCGAACGTTCTTGAACGAAGACGCGTTCAAACGTTTATAGAAGGTACATCAAAATTCTCGTAATATACGATGGTGCTTTTTTCAAAAATATCCAAACTTTTACCACGCTATGCGAATAATAAAACGAATTTACTTATATTCCCTCCATGTTTTCGTTTGTTTATAGATATTTCGGGTATATTTAGATCCGTCGGTATATCGGTTATTAGTTCTCGTATTAAAACAATAGCTCGCAGACCAAATAACTATGAATTATAATGTTGATAATAGGTTTTTTTATAGTTTCATTCTATGAAATATCGACACTCGCGGGAATATTATGAGGATTGCGTAAGGAATTCCCAGCGGTAGGCATTAATAGAGCCTTTGAAATTTGTCTCATCGCGCCACGATCGGACGTTCGTCTTTTATTCTTCCTTTATCTTTCCCTGTACCAAAACAAACTTGCACCACAAGACGGTGACCTCCGATACAACCAGTGTCCGATAATTTCTTCGCGCCACGAAATCGGGTAAATGTTCCGATCAAAGAATTTCGATCTAATGCAAGATTGAAGTCCGATGCCGAAACGGACGCGATTAGGACGATGATCTGACGCCGTTCATTCTAAAATGCTCGATCTATTGTAATAAAAACATCTGTCTGTATCGCAAGTGTTATAGAAAAAAAGCTCGTGCACGAGTAGTGAATCGCACGAGGGCCATGCCATAGCCCCTGGATTTACGATCGTTCACGAATGTTATAAAAAATGATAGGAAATTTACGAGAGCCGTGAATAACGAAGGATTAACGATCGAAACAAATACAATAGATAGTTGCATCGAGCGATATGCTAAATATTCTCCTTCTTCTTTCCTTATTGCATAATCCATGATTTCGTTGGACGTCATGTATTCGTCGAACAAAATACTTCACCACCGATAGCGCATACTCTACAATATATCACGTAACTTGGTTCATCAATTAGGAATTCTTTGGTCTCGCACGTAATGTGTTCCCGCATTAAAAACGGTCGTCGATGTCGCCGATGTAATCGAAGCTCGTTATGCCAATCGAGTGCGCAATGCTTCTTTAACCCTTTGCACTCCAAACTTTCTTGATTACGAGGTATTTTTAAGAACTTGTGCCGTGCTGATCGAAGTTAATTTTCATGAAAAAAGCACTAATGATACGATGCAAGATTTTAAACACACATTTTATTATCGTTTTTAATTTTACACGGCCCTTACGTCTGGTAAGTCGTTACACCGTAGGCGCCGCAGATATTTTCGATAGAGACACGTGGTTTTGTTTTATATACAAATTGTATTTTATATTTCTTCATTGCGTAAAATCTCCGATAGTCTAATCCCGACCAAAATCTAGACAGTACGAGAAAAGGATGTATCTCCGTAGTACGTTGATCAAGCATAATAGGTAAACAGTGTTTGCAACTTCCTTCCCGTAGACGGATGAAACAAGAAACGATAAAAATAACGCCAAAAATATATTCGACGATCCTCGAGCAATATTGTTTAGTTATGTAACTTGCATTTATATTCATCAAGACAAAGAGGAACACAATGCGCAAAATCAGAATGACTTTTTGTTTCGATGGCTGAGAATAAACATGCGACTGTAAGGAATTAAACTTGACATTGACACACGGCGACTATATATATATTAGGTGTACAACTTTGCTTATGCCATGACCAACGATGGACAATAGTTTGAATCGTAGATGTATAACCAGTTTGGAAAAAAATAACTCGAATTTCGATAAAAACCAGCGGAAGCGAAGTTGTTCAACCAATAATAACGTATCGTATTACAAGTTACGCGCATAATGAACTCCGGCATTTCCTTTTCAGAAAATTTATTTGCATAAGCCTGTTTAGAATAAATAAAGCGGATAAACGTTTTGACTGTCCGAGAGTGAACTTGGCCGATCGTTTGAGTTCGGCATCGTTGCCCCAATGGCATACATTTGATATTGGAGAAAAATGTAGCGCTTCTCATAATGGGAAACGCACACGAGCTTTGCCTTGACACGAGTAATATCCGATGTACCAGAAGGTCACGTGCGTAGGCACGAATTAAGTATTTGAGCCGGTCGTAACGTGCCATAACACAACGTTCCTCCGTAGATACTCTCCGACCGCGCTCGACGCGCTGCACCTTAACACTAAAACTACCGGTTAAAATGAAGACCCTGTCATTTTTCATGACAGTTCCGAAAATTAAAAATTCCATATTTTTCCATTTTTGAAAGACGTAAACGGTATGCCTAGATATGTGGCAACGGTCAGTTGTAAGTTTAGCGTTAACACTCTACAAATAACGGGGACACTGAACGCTGAAGTAAGTAACCATCGATGTGTTGTGGCTCGAGTCAACCGATCTTTCCTTCCAGGTTCGCAGATTATTATTGTACGAATGTCCTGACCGGCGTTCTTCGTCCGCATTCGTTGTCCGTTCAAGGCAATTTTTGTTGAATTAAACAACATTTCTATCTAAACTAGCTGTTCGCGTTACTACCGTAGTATACCGAAATACTTTACAGGTGTACGTAACTCTCGATAATAATAAAAGGATCGTTTGTAACATCGGGTAGTGAGATGTTGATAAATGTGAGTGAGAAAATGATAAAATATTTAGAACTCGGAATATTTTATGATCCCTGAACCATGATGGAAGTAAAAGGGTTTATTAACAAGCTACCAGTGCTAAAAGTTTTAACGGCGCAAAGACAGACGTCACGGACTTCGCGCATGAAATTTGCATATGAAGTTTCAAAGATAAGACGCGGGCGTACAATGCAATAGCTATCAATCTATTAAGATAAATGTATTTTTAAAAGTTATCAACGTTCAATGTTATTTACGTAGATTCATCGATCTTAAACCGATACAAATTATTTTGTTTCTCGAGTTGCGCGTACGGAGAGTCGAGCGGAATCGAATAACGTATCTTAACCCGAAACACCGACGTTTCAAGCCGAAATAGCGGAAATAAAGAATCGCAGCTGGAATGGAAGGTTAATTAAGAAAAGGAAAAGAATCGTAATCTCGGCGGAAATTGGCGTACGATCGATTATCAAACTAGCGGCGTACCGGTAGTTGCATTGTATGCGCGATAAGCCGTTATCTAGGACGACAATCGACATTAATGAACGACTAATTAATTATCCGTATTCCCGGTACCTGCTCTTTTTTATATGCTAATCCCCGAGCTATGCATATACATCGGTGTTTTTCCCAATAGCGAGCATTCCGAATGCAAGGTGTTATCAGGCTCGTATGAGAAGGAATGAGCAAGGCCCACGGCCAAGGCCGGCAACACTTCGGACCCCTCGAATAGAATGGTTTTACATAAGTGATTAACACATCGTACGCCATTTGTTCGAACATCGTCCTCCGCCTCTCCGGGTATCATCGAAAATTACGTCGTACCCTACCGACGCGTCTTTCCACGAACGCGACGGTTATACGCACCGATATGGACGCCATGGAATATTTAAAGACGCATCCAATATGTTACTGGCAAACCACCACACCTCTTCTGCTATGCGAATGTTGTCATCGAATGTTGCACGCGAATTACTTCGATGTCTCTATATCGAAACCGTTGTACGCCGATATTGTCGTTTAAGCCTTTGGGACTGTTCGTTCTTTAACGCGTTCCCTGCTACGTAAAATATTCTCTATTTGCGACGAAACGTTATCGTGAAGCATTAGTGTTACCCATCAATGCGAAACTGTCGGTCATCGTACAGTTGCCACTTTGCCACTGGTAATTGTACGTTAATACGTCGTTAATGTGTGCGATGCCAAACGCGTGTAACTCACGCGACGTGAACAAGGGTTTATCGTAATATAATAAAATAATATAATGAGTATAATGATTCGTGTTTTATCGAACCAGGAATCGTTGGAAATCGGTCTGAGAGAAAATCCGCTGATATTTCGTCGCGATTTTCGATCGTCGAAACAATCGGAGCGCGGTTTCGTCGGAAACGAGGATTATTCCTTTGCCGTAAACGGAGGTTCAGGTTTGTTTGAGGAAAGACACCGAATTAATTTTGACGGCCAAACGTTTGGTGCGGCGCCACGCTTATTTGTTCGTAGATTCGAAAAAGCGGTCAGCCCGGAGATACCGTACGTAACTTTTGACTCTCCTCAAGGCTAGTTCTATTTACTTCGGAATCACAAACCGTATTCACGAGCCACGGTGTAATAGCTATTGACATTGAATCGCTCAAGGACGGATTTATCTTACCGCAAAAATATTTTTTATCTGCCAAATTCTTTTCAATGACTTATCGCCGCCGCTCTCGAGGAGCGCCGGTTCCCGATAGTCGATAATCTTGATGCACTATACTCGACAAAATGACGAAATAGATTTAAAGACACGCGACTCTTCTTAAGCGAATTATTCTTGCGCCTGACTCGGTTTACCTCGAGCGACCGTGAAAGTTTGGATTTCGCAATGTATGCACCGAGATAGCGAGGGAAAGAAAGACAAGAGATTCGTCGCTTAGGATTTTGCGGTGCTCCTTAATGCTAATATATAAATTTATGTATCGAACCAAAGGCTCCGTTGTCTTCGAAGGATAATTTTATTCTTTTTTCCTCGAGCATTAACCTTGACACTGGAACTAAGAAACCAGTCAAAACGACTCCTCCGTGAATCGGACAAGTTCTTCGAACTCGTGACGATGCGTCTTCCGAGATTCTTCGGGATTTTGCTACACGTGGACGGTTTCGTCCATGCGTAAACATCTCTTGATCGTCCTTTCCCTTTTATAAAGAAAGCAGATATAACGTACCTAAATACGTCCCGTGGCTTTAATGATAAAACGTATTTTTTAAAAGCGGGCGTACTACGAATCGATTTGCGCGATTTTTAATGGAAAATCGTGGAAACGATTATTCTTTGCCCCGTTTACAAATGACGACGATAGCGAGAACGATCGTCGATTGAAAAACTAGCGAGTCAAAGGTGTTATCGCGGTTGAAATTTACTCAGCCATATCGCGCGAGCATACATACGTCTTAGCGTTAACATCGCATTTGACCGTGAACTTCCGTAATATAATCGATCGCAAATATTTCTTTTCTATAACCGCTAATCTCTCCTCCGATAACGATGGCCGCCTCGCGCGCCATCCGATCGGCCGTTACACATAAGCAGACCGGGATCGCTAACGATCGTACGATTTCGCGGATGATTCCTGCCAATAAAATCCTAACCGCGGACTCGCACTGGCGCGACCTTCTTATCGCGCATCCACGTAACCGTTTCACGCGAGGTCAGGACGACGAGCACGTGCCATCTGCATTCGCGACCACGATGACGACGATCGCCACGAAATCGCAACAAAATATATAATATCATTTTCTAACCTGTACACTTTATGTTCTCCAACGCGCTTTTTTTTATGTATTTCACAATCAACGCATATCGTTGGTTGAAACGTCGTCGTTCTTCTCGAATAAGAGTGCTCCCAATCCTAAGAATAAAATATTATTTCTTTTTTGAGAATAGAATATTTCGCCAAAAATAGCGAATCGAAGGAAGGCTGGTGGTACAAATTTCCTTTCTTTCTTATCCTCTGTTTTATACGCACTGACGATCATAAGCGTTTTTGTAAGCCCTCGCGACGACGTCAGGAGATATTTTGACGTAAATAGGTAAAAGGGGGAAAAGTACTTGGGCGATCGTAAAAATTAAATTCACCAGTTTTCCTCGTTCCATGTCTTCCATTTTTTTACGTTCCAACGTTCGGGGGCCTTTTTGCACGAGCCCCCACGACGACGACGACGACCAGGACGTCATCGCGAAATGTTTTCGACAAAAATAGTCGAGCGAGGGAAAACCGCTCGAAAGATCGTGCGAAACAATTTGAAGAATCCTCTTCTTTACTTTCTTTTATTTGCTTATCGGTAATTGTAAACCTCTTCGCGGAGTTCGTGCCCGCTTTTGGATATCTAGGTCATTTATCCGCTGAGAAAGCTATCGTTTACTCCTACTACGCGTTTCGAACTAATCAAATATTTCCAACAAAATTGCCGATCGATCTTTAACATCCAAGAGACTTTATTTTCTAAGATAAAAAAAAAAGAGAAATGAGAAATCGAATTGATACGGATCGGAGATCGGAGATACGGATCGGAAGAAAAGAATTATTAATAAAAATTGTGGAACGGAATGTTGAGATTTGGATTCCTTACATTCACCGGATGAGCGTTAGCTCTTGCCACCATTTCCGATCGATATTTTATCAACGTACTTAAGGATCTTGTTGACGTTTGTCATCGAGAGGCGATTCGGTAAACAAATTCCATTTTTGACCGCTGTTGATATCTGTAATGCTTAACGTATCCTCGCGATGTGTTCTATGAATATAGATAGATTTTCGCTTATCATTTGTTTGGCTCTTGTTTGTTTGTTGGATTCTTGGCCTTGAACGTCAAAGACGCACGGCTCGAGGTCTACTTTTTAAGACGGGTGTTAGCCACTCGCACTGCTTAGATTCCACGAGCGAATAATGTGCGGTGTATGACACCCCTCTAATATTCCATAATTAACCATTTAGGCTGAAATAACATCTCTTACACGCGATAATCATTTCAGGCTAACGGGCCAATTTTACGCGTCGCGTTTATCTTTTCACTTTCGTGAAGATTATCTATACGTATTTCTCGTTCTCGCTATCGTTTGCCATTCGAATTCTGGATTATTTTATTCGGAACCATTTATCACGCAAAAGAAACGGTAATGGAAAGAAATATAATGCATTATGCGTTGGAGCAATTCAAACGTGTATTAAACAAGATTTTTTAATTTCGTCGTGAAAATCAATACTTCGGAAATAAACGCGTACGCGGACAAATGTTGTCGGAAGGCTACGTCCTTTTTCTTTTATGACCGCTGGATTTGTTTTGCCCGGGATCTAAAATGTTCGCAGTAGAACGTGTTAGAAATAACATTGAACAGCTAATACGGTTTTGTAATTACTTCGTTACACATCAAAATAGCAGACAATTTCACAAATCACGGAGTCGTGAATTTGAAAAATTCTTACAACGTACCACAGACTCGTTTTACCTATTTTCACAGTTCTAGCCTTACTACATTTCCCGCGGGTAATGCGTTAAAGTCTACAAGAAAATTTGGGTTGTCGAGGCTTAAGTAATGTCCGTCGATTATTCAATAAAATCCTACCAAATGTTTCCTGCGTGTCCGAATATAATGTTGGGTTTCGCATCGGGGCGTCGTGCCCCGAGGCAATGGTCTCTTCGCCCGGACTCTAATGGTGGACCCCTAATTTAACGTATCGATGCTCGGCGATGCTACGATCCGTGGCTTCAGCTCAACATTTCGGATCGTTCAAATTCTTTCATCCTTAATCCCCGCTCTTCCTAGAAATTGACTCACGGACGAAAAATGTGCATCGAGATAACGAAAAATAAAAGATTTTGAAAAAATAGATACGTTTATAAATTATATCTGCTTCTGGTGTATAGAAATAATACACATTTATTTTACGTAAACTCCGAAGCTGATATTTATTGGATCGGTGTTCTTAATCATTTTCGATCGATATTTTTAATGGAGAGTCGGTATTGATAATGAAATTATATAATATATATGTAACATATATCGATCCGAAAGGAAAATGATATCGATAAAATCTGACGTTGATCGTACTTTACGTATTTATACTCATCGAAATATCATTATAAAACGACCATTTCTTGGACAAATTATTTATACTTTATCGTTAAAAAGTACTGATGAAAGAAATCAAAGCGAAATGCTGATACAATTATACCCATCGTTTAATCGTAAAATATACATTCTCTTGAAGCAAACGAATATGGCTGGAGCGACAAAAAATTCGTAATCGCAAATTGGTGCTTAATTGGCCGTGCGGGTTAACGCGATTGAAGATATGGGCCAATCGTGACGATGGACATTAAGACGAACCGAAGAACACGCGATTAAGTCATGCTCCTCGATCGCGTGAATTCTCACGATTGGCCGATGTCCGACGATAGCGAATATTTCTTCGGTCGAGATGCGACCAATATCGATATCGGCAATAGAATGTCGTCTCACTGTACTTATCGTCCGCGAGTTTCAAGTACAGCTAACATCCACGAATTTTGAAAGATCGGTGTCGCAATGACGTCGAAGTCGCGCGTTATACACATTACACGTCGGTCGGAGGCACCTTCGATAATGTAACGTAGTGTAAATGGAAAATTTATCGTATATTTACGATTGTAAATCGTGTCACGAGGAAGCCACATTAGAGTAGTGTTATGTCAAGTGTACAATAATTGGATTACGTGCTTAATAAGGTGAACTAGTGGGGTAAATATTTGGTGACAAATGAAATTATTTGGAAAAGTATATTGCGAGAACGGTGATTTTAAACGTAAAAGCGTAAAATGAAGCGGTGAACGAAAAAAGGATGATCAGCGGGGAAAGAAAGTTGGTTGGGTGGTGGTGTTGGGTCATCGTTCTTTACTCGTCGTTTCGACGGAGAAGTAGTGCGCGTCTCGCGCAAATAATCGTTGCGGGTTTGACTTACCCTGAAGTGAATTCAATTGAGATTACTCAATTAAGGGTGCACCGGGTGTAGGCAGTCACTATACGTCAATTTAATATAATTGCCGGGTCATCGGTAGAAGCGTGTCGGGAAACGTTGCTTCGCACTCTCGTCGTTAAAAAACAGTTTGACCCTTTGACGCTATGATCAACGCTCGTTTCTCATCCCTTGACATCAATCCCATAACCCTTCATAACCCACGGTATGTTCCAAGTAAAGCCGAAATCGACCATCGTTTTTTTTTCACATTTCTAGATCCTTTTAATACCATAAGGATCTCAAGCGATCCTTTGTTTATATGCGATTTTTTTACTTTCCTCCAATGCCTTAAAATTACGCAAAAATGGAAGATCAAAGCATCCTCGGATTATCCAAGTTTAGAAGAAATGTCGGTTATACGAATTTGATTAAGACACGGTTCGACTATTCGAGACGATTTTCAACCTTCGTTTCTCAAACATCGCATACGCGCGGTGCGAATTCATAAGTGTTAATATTCCTTCTTTTTAAGCGTTTAGTATCGAAACGTTACAGGTTGAGTTAGCAATAGCAGTATTTTACGAATATACGTAACTCGTCGTAAAAAATTAATTGACTATGGATCGCACGCATATTATGGAGAATCGAGCAAACGTTCCGCCTTGCGTTTCGTGCACGCTGTTCGAGGCTTAGGGGTCAATATTTATTCTGGAATAAACAAATATTATCGAAAAAATTTTATACGCTGGCTCGATATGAGTTTTGTGTCATAAAGATGCGTAACTTATCTTTGGAAGATCGTTAACTTTCGATCGCACGCACATTCCGGAGATCCACGGGAGCGTCTTGTCCAGCATTGTGCGGATACAATTTCCGGATGAGCGCCCAATACGACGATCTCCTACGAACAAACATTATTGCGTTGTTCATACGTTGTTTTGATACATATACTCCATATGCTTGATAAATATATATAAATAGTACGTGAAACGCAAGGAAGTTTGCGTCAGATATGTAGAATAAAAAACAAAGAAACTCTCTTACTCCGCACGATATGCGTAAATATCCATGTTAAATAGTTAAATAATCATGAGTTTCGTAGATAATAGTCGACCTTGCGAAGGAGTCGAATAATTAGCGCGACAATGAAAAATAAAAATGCTAAAGCAAAAAGCTGCTTACCTTTAAGAAATATTCGTAGTTAAACATGCAAAATTGTGTACAGAGACGTCGAGTATGAATCGCGTTCCGTACAGATACGTCATTGCAACCGGTATATTCTCCGCGAGGAACACGACGAACGATTTGATCAAAATTACGAATCGTCCACAGCCCATCGTCCACTGGGCTACCACGTTCGATCGATTCTGCAGAACTTTCGAGTAAGTGAGGAAAGAAACGAACCAAGATGCCGGCACAGTTCGAAAGTATCAATAGCCCCATCGTGAGGAAACCGGTGGTCACCAATGGCAGTGGTTCCTACGATCTTGGCGACGAAATCGTCATCACCGGATTCTCGGGTAATTATTTTCTTCGCTTTGGCTCACGATTTCGGCAGAATTAAGCCTCACGTCCTTCGATTACGAGCATCGGGGAGAACATTTCGGTAACGCGGCGTATATTTTCAGGCCACCTTCCCGAGTCGGCGAACATCGAGGAGTTTAAGAAGAACCTATTCGAGGGCATCGACATGGTAAACGAGGATGAAACCCGGTGGCCCAAGGGTATTTACGGATTGCCCTCGAGGTCCGGCAAGATGAAGAACCTCGAACTCTTCGACGCGACCTTCTTCGGCGTACACGCCAAACAGGCGCACGTGATGGACCCACAGTTGCGTAAACTCCTCGAATTGACGCACGAGTCGATCATCGACGCCGGTTACAACCCGAGCGAACTTAAGGGTTCCAGAACGGGCGTCTTCATCGGTGTGTCGTCCTCGGAGTCCGACGAATTTTGGACGAGCGATCCGGAATTGGTGAACGGTACGTTGACAAACGCTGATGTTTCGCCAGATCAGGTTGGACAATAGTATCCCCGATAAACGTAACCGCGATTATAGTCGTATATCCTCGATGTATCGCGAGAAAAATTCGCGACATCCGAAATGATCGATCTTCGAATCTTGCGATTGGAAAAGGAGTCATTGTACATTGTACATTTATAGTGCAGTACTCTCTCTCTCTCTCTCTCTCTCCCTCTCTCTCTCTCTCCCTCTCTCCCTCTCTCCTTCCCCCTCTGGGGCTAGAATACGACATTAAAGCTCAGCCACGAAGCTCCCAAGTCATATTCCATCCCCAGAACTGGGAAGTGTCGCGAAGAAGGTCCGAAGCATCTTCCACGGTACCACTAGCAAGATGCGCGAAACACGACGCGCAATGGTACAAACGCAATCCATCGACAGGTTACGGTCTGACCGGTTGCTGCCGCGCCATGTTCCCGAACAGAATATCCTTCACGTTCGACTTCAACGGTCCCAGCTACGCCGTCGACACAGCCTGCTCCTCCTCCCTCTACGCGATGCACCAGGCCATCTCCGCGATGCGCAAAGGGGAGTGCGACGCCGCGATCGTCGGTGGCGCGAACCTCCTCCTCAAGCCCACGGCCTCCCTGCAGTTCCACCGACTCAGCATGCTGTCCCCGGACGGCATGTGCAGGGCGTTCGACGCCTCGGGGAAGGGCTACGTCAGGGCGGACGCCGCGGTCACGGTCTTCCTGCAAAAGTCGAAGAACGCGCGGCGGGTCTACGCCACGATCCTCAACTCGAAGACCAATACGGACGGCGGCAAGGAGATGGGGATAACGTATCCCAGCGGGGATATGCAGTACAAGCTGATGCGCGAGATATACACGGAGATCGACCTGAATCCCGCGGACGTGGGTTACGTGGAGGCGCACGGTACCGGGACCAAGGTCGGGGATCCTCAGGAGGTGAACGCCATCGCGAAATTGTTCTGCAAGGACAGAAAGACCCCTCTGCTGCTGGGCTCGGTGAAGTCCAACATGGGCCACTCGGAGCCCGCCAGTGGGCTTTGCTCGCTGTCCAAGCTGCTGATAGCCATGGAGACCGGGGTCATACCGCCGAATCTGCACTTCGATGCGCCGAATCCCGATATACCGGCCTTGAACGACGGGAGTATACAGGTGGTGGACAAGCCGACGCCCTTCAAGGGCGGCATCATGGCCATCAACTCGTTCGGCTTTGGTGGCGCGAACGCTCACATAGTGCTCCGCAGCAATCCAAAGCCGAAGCTGTCGCCGATTCTGGACACGGAGGTGCCGAAACTCGTGATGGTTTCCGGCCGCACGGAGGAGGCCGTAAGGACTTTGCTGGAGAAGGCGAAGGAGCGCGAAAAGGACGACGAGTTCATATCCCTGTTGCACGACATACACGCTATGAATATACCGGGGCACGGTTTCAGGGGGTATCGCGTGTTGAGCGGCACGGACAGTCGAGAGATAGGCACCTGCGACATCCAGAAACGGCCCATCTGGTTCGTCTTCTCCGGCATGGGCTCCCAGTGGGTCGGCATGGGCAGAGACCTCTTCCCCATCGAGACCTTCCAACGCAGTCTACGCCGTTGCGCGGACGCTCTGAGACCCGAGGGCGTCGACCTCATGAACATCATCCTCCATGGCACCGACGAGATGCTGGAGAACATCCTGAACAGTTTCGTCTCGATAGCCGCCATTCAGATAGCTCTGGTCGACCTGCTGAGCCACATGGAGATCTATCCGGACGGCATCGTGGGCCACTCGGTCGGAGAATTGGGCTGCGCCTACGCGGACGGTACCTTCACGGCGGAGCAGACCATCCTGGCGGCCTACTGGAGAGGAAAGTCCATCCAGGAGTCGGACTTGACGCCCGGCGCGATGGCCGCCGTCGGTTTGAGCTGGGAAGACGCCAAGAAGCGCTGTCCGGCCGACATCTTCCCCGCTTGCCACAACTCCGCGGACTCCGTCACCATCTCGGGGCCCATCAACTCCATGCGGAAGTTCGTCGAGGAACTGAAGAAGGAAGGCGTCTTCGCCAAATTGGTGAACAGCGCTGGCTGCGCCTTCCACAGCAAGTACATAGCCCAGGCGGGTCCTAAGCTGCGCACGGTCCTGGAGAAGATCATACCGAACCCGAAGCAACGCTCGTCGAGGTGGATCTCGAGCTCGATACCCGAGAACGCGTGGGGCACGCCTCTCGCGCAGCTCAGCTCGGCCGCTTATCACGTCAACAATCTACTCTCGCCGGTGCTCTTCCAATCGGCACTCTCCCACGTGCCCGAGAACGCCATAGCCATCGAGATCGCGCCTCACTGCTTGCTCCAAGCCATCCTAAGGAGGTCCTTGCCAGCGACGGTAACGAACATCGGCCTCCACAAACGCGATCACGCGAACAACATGGAATTCTTCCTCTCGAACATCGGGAAATTGTACAACAGCGGCGCGCAGCCGAGAATATCGAAGCTCTATCCGCCCGTCAATTATCCCGTGGGTCGCGGCACGCCCATGCTCAACTCTCTGATCAAGTGGGACCACTCGGCCAAGTGGGACGTGGGGAATTTCTCGAAGAAGGGCGGCGCGTCCGGGGAATGCGTCATCGACGTCAATCTGTCGAACGAGACGGACGCCTACTTGGCCGGTCACACGATAGACGGGAGGATCCTCTTCCCGGCCACGGGTTACATGACGCTGGTATGGAAGACTTACGCCAAGATGAACAAGACCAATTACGAGAGCATGCCGGTCGTGTTCGAGGACGTGCAGTTCCACAGAGCCACCATCATGACGAAGGACAACACCGTCAAGTTCCTGGTGAACATTTTCGAAGGTACGGGCGAGTTCGAGGTCTGCGAGAACGGCAGCACGGTGACGACGGGGAGGATTTCGCAGCCGGAGAACATCGGGATGTCCTTCACCGACATCCCGGCGCCGATCGTCAAGAGCGAACGCGAATTGCTCGAGCTGACCACCAACGACGTTTACAAGGATCTTCGATTGCGCGGTTACGAGTACAGCGGTATCTTCCAGGGCATCAAGTCCTCCGACAATCGCGGTAGGTCCGGAAAGCTGGCCTGGTGCGGCAATTGGGTCTCGTACATCGACACGATGCTGCAGTTCAGCCTCCTGGGTACCGGCAAGAAGGATCTCTACTTACCGACGCGGCTGCAGTACATGGCCATAAATCCATCCTTGCACAAGAAGGTCGCGGAGGAGCTGCGGGAGGACGAGGGCCTGGCGGTCTACGATTATCCGAACTTGAAGATCGTCAAGTCCGGCGGTATCGAGTTGAGGGGCCTGACGGCGTCCATGGCGCCGAAGAGGCAACAGATGCAGGCCAACCCGAAGCACGAGAAGTACACCTTCGTGCCCTACGAGAGCAACGTTGGCCTCGCGGAGGATCCGGAGAAGGCCAAGTTCCACGCCATCACCGTGCTTCTGCAGACGGTGCGCGAAAACGTCGGAGGTCTGAAGATAAAAGCCGTCGAAGCGGCGACCGAGAGATCCCTCGAGGCTCTCCTCTCTCCCACTGTCCTCGACGTTCTTCAGGGTGAACCTATGCTAGCTGTAAGTATATTCGCGGGCTGTCGTACTCCGACTGTAGCGTACGATCCTCGACGGAGAATGCTACCAATACCGCTCTGTCGGCCGACTCGTTCTAAATGAAAAAAACCTTCGCTATGCCTACGTTTCTTATTTCAAAATAATGTCCTCGCGCTCCATTGAGCAAGTGACTTTCGCGTCCCACGGTACTCGAGTTAATCGCTGATTGTACGAGTTTCTTCGTTTATACACTAGCACTAAGAAGGTCGCACGCTTTGTTCCGCCATACTCCAAAAGGAGTTATTACGATACGTTCCTGCGATGAAGCGAGATATTGAGAAACGATATCGCGACGAGCTGCATCCTTTCCTTGAAACAGTGCTTACAGCCGCACGGCGTACGATCGTTCGATCGCTCCGCTATGTTCAGAGGCACGAGCGATTACGACTCAAATGTCTATCGAGCATTTTGTGCGTACTTTCAGGTCGACATAGAAGTTGCCACCACTATGCCCGACAACTATGCCGCAGCATTGAGCGCGCTGAATATAAATGTCGCTGTAAGGGACGTGACGGCGGCACCAGCCGGCAAGGAGCTGCATCTGGTATTGGCGGGCGACGTGTTGACCAACAAATCGCTGAAGGTTCTCAAGAATCTGGCGACCGCGGTAAAGCCTGGAGGATTTGTCCTCCTGGAAGAAACCGGTAGGGTGGACGGTGCCTTGCTCGAGGGCTCGGGATTGGTTCTCGCCGCCAGGCAGACCATCCCTGGAAAGAGTTACGTGCTATTGAAGAAACAAACGAACGTCTCGGAACCCATTATCATACAAATCAGCGAGAAGAATTTCTCTTGGCTGGAAGGCGTTAAAGCGGCGCTGAAGAAATCCGAAATCGAGGGACAGCAGGTGCTCTTCGTCAGCCAAGGAGAAGAGTTACTTGGTAATTAAACGCGTTACGCCTCGTAGCGCGATTCGATTCATTCGGTTTGGCACGACTATCGCGAGACTCGCCCGTGGTATAATATCGCACGTGGAAGGCCTGCCAATATTTGACCTCGAACGAAGGTCAAAGACCTAAGAAAATCTCTGTTGACAGGTATGGTTGGTCTGATGACCTGTATACGTCAGGAAGCGGGCGGTATGAACGCGCGTTACGTATTCATCCAGGATAAGAACGCATCGAAGTTCAATCTGACGGCACCGTTCTACGCGGAGCAAATGAAGAAGCAGTTGGTGTCGAACGTGCTGAAAGGAGGACAGTGGGGAAGCTATCGACATCTGCGACTGGATCAGCAAAACGATGCGTCCTCCCTTCAAGTGGAGCACGCGTACATCAACGCTCTGTTCAGGGGCGACTTGAGCAGCTTGAGATGGATCGAAAGTCCGCTGAGCTATCACCAACCCGATAAAATACCCGATACGGAATTGTGCAGCGTCTACTACGCGCCATTGAATTTCAGGTGAGAGGCTTTTGGCAAAAATTTTTTAATCTTACGAGAGTCACTTTTGCGCGATGCCAGACCAACGCGTCAAGGGAGATAAAAGTTGATCGGAGGCAGGATCTGGTCTCTTCGTGCCGGCTTCTCCCAATAGCGGAATCCAATTCTTTGGAAAGTATCAAATCAATCGGTATAGTCGGCAACACGATGACTATACTCTTTAATTTGACGATCCAAGCGAACGAGCAAACAACGAGAGAGAGAGAGAGAGAGAGCTAACGCCTCTCCTCGCGCATCGCGCAACTCGATCCCAGTTTCTTTGTTGACGAACTTCGAAATTCGCAGGGACGTTATGTTGGCCACCGGAAAACTAGCGCTGGACGCTCTTCCGGGCAACCTGTCGAGTCAGGACTGCATCCTGGGCCTCGAGTTCTCCGGTCGCGACACGAAAGGACGCAGGGTGATGGGAATGGTGCCGGCGAGCGGCTTGGCGACGACCGTCCTGGCGGATTCGAACTTCATGTGGGAAGTACCCGACAAGTGGACCTTGGAGGAGGCCTCGACCATACCCGTGGCGTACGCCACGAGCTACTACGCCCTATTCGCGAGAGGCCGCCTCCGACCCGGGGAATCGGTCCTCATCCACGCTGGCAGCGGCGGCGTGGGCCAAGCCAGCATCGCCATAGCCCTGCACGCGGGCTGCAAGGTCTTCACCACCGTCGGCACGCCGGAGAAGAGGGCGTTCCTCAAGAAGGTCTTTCCTCAGCTGACAGACCGCAATATCGGCAACTCCAGGGACACGAGCTTCGAGCAATTGATCATGTCGGAGACGAATGGCCGCGGGGTGGACGTGGTCCTGAACTCGCTGGCCGACGAGAAGCTACAGGCCAGCGTGCGCTGCCTCGCGACCGAGGGTCGTTTCCTCGAGATCGGGAAGTACAATCTTTGGAACAACACCCCCCTGGGCATGGCGGTCTTCCTCAAGAACACCGCCTTCCACGGAATACTCCTGGACGCGATCACCCTGGGCAACACGCAGGACAAGATGGAGGTGGTGAGGCTCGTGGAGGAAGGCATACGGAACGGCGCAGTCCGGCCGCTCCCAACGACCGTCTTCTCGGAACAGCAGATCGAGCAGGCCTTCAGATTTCTGGCGACGGGCAAGCACATCGGCAAGGTCGTCCTGAAGATCAGGGAGGAGGAGGAGCGGAGGGTCGTGCAGCCAGTGCCGAAGATAGTGGCCGCCATTCCGCGAACTTACATGAATCCCGAGAAATCCTACATACTCGTGGGTGGCCTCGGAGGATTCGGCCTGGAGCTGGCCGACTGGATGATCCTTCGCGGCGCGCACTACATCGTCCTGACCTCGCGATCCGGCGTGCGCACCGGCTACCAGTCCGCGTGCGTCAGGCGGTGGCGCGAGGCGGGCGTAAACGTGACGATCTCCACGGCGGACGTGACGAGCCCGCAGGGTGCGGAGCAGCTCGTCAAAGAGAGCAACAAGTTGGCGCCCGTCGGCGGTATATTCAACCTGGCAGCCGTGCTGCGCGACGCGCTGCTCGAGAATCTGACGGAGGCCGACTACAAGGCGGTCGCCCTGCCGAAGATCAATGCCACCAAGTGCCTGGACGCAGCCTCGAGGAAGTACTGCCCCGTTTTGGATTACTTCGTTATATTCTCCTCCGTCTCCTGCGGCCGCGGCAATGCGGGCCAGACCAATTACGGCTTCGCCAATTCCGCCATGGAGAGGATAGTGGAGCAGAGACAGGCCAACGGTCTGCCAGGACTTGGTATACAGTGGGGCGCCATCGGGGACGTCGGTTTGGTCATAGGTAATACGCGCATCTAATTCTACCTTGGTTTCCCCAGCCGGATCCTTCCACTTTGGTTCTTAAATCTCCTGCCAAAGAGGATATCTCGCGATTTATGCAACGTTCGATTAAATCGGTGTATCAACTTTGTGCGCTCGCATCGCGTAAATTGTTTTCCGATCGAGAAAAAAATATCCGGGAGAAAAACGAGCCGCGCCTTCGACGATGGAATTGTTCGCACGTTAAATAGGGATATCATTTCAGAGACGATGGGAAATAACGAGACGGAAGTCGGTGGCACGCTGCCCCAACGAATATCCAGCTGCCTCTCGACCATGGACGTTTTTCTCCAGCAACCGCATCCCGTATTGGCGTCCATGGTCTTGGCGGATAAGCACAAAGCCGGAGATAGTTCTCAGCAGTTGAACATCGTCGACGCTGTCGCGAACATACTCGGCATCAAGGACGCCAGCACCGTCAATCACAACAGCACACTGGCCGACCTGGGAATGGACTCTCTGATGGGCACGGAGATAAAGCAGACCCTCGAGAGGAACTACGATCTCGTGTTGACCGCCCAAGACATCCGCGGTTTGACCCTCGGCAAGCTGAACGACTTCGTGAACGAGACGAAGGAACAAACGAGCATCGGCGCCGGCAACTCCGCCGAGAGGACAGCGAACGAGATACTCTTCCAGTGCTCCGGGAACGAGGTAGTCCCCGCGAAGACGCTGGTGAAGCTCAAGACGAAGAATCCAAACGGCCAGACGCTCTTCCTGATATCCGCCATCGAGGGTCTGACCTCGTGCTTCGCGAGTCTCGCCGACGAACTCGACAGACCCGCGTGGGGACTTCAGTGCACGGCCGACGCCACCGTGGACACCGTCGAGGAACTGGCGGAGTTCTACAGGAAGGCCGTACAGCAGGTGCAGAAGAAGGGTCCTTACCACATAGCGGGTTACTCCTTCGGGGCCTGCGTGGCCTTCGAAATGGCCCTTCAGTTGGAGAAATCCGGGGAGAAAGTGGTCCTGACTCTGCTCGACGGTTCGCCGGCCTTCGTGGTGCAGCACACGCAGGAAATCGGTAAACAAGCCACCGAGAGCGACCAGGAGGTCATCTCGGACCCGTGCAGAAAAGCTCTGGCCTTCTTCGCGAAGCAGATGAACGCGTCCGTCAATTTCCCTAAGGTAATACGCAGTTTGCGTTTATTATGTAAAGTACATGGCGCGTGACGTGCGCTGCGTATGCTAATTAACTTGGTGCGATTATATTGAGTCGGTTATGGTTCTATTTTGAATTTCCAATATTCTTCGGTCGTAATCGACTAATAGAAGGACGACGTAAAATTGCAAAAGGTAATGGTCATTGTTTGAAGAATTAAAGTGGAGTTATTGCCTGGGCAACGTCGTTTTCCCCTCCCCTCTTTCTTTTTTTAAACGAGGATGAATTAATTCGTTAATAAATATTTATAAGCTATCCGGGTAAAAAAAGAAACAAGTATTTAGGAATAAATCAATATTTATATATGTATGTATATACCAGCTGGCGCACGTACAGTATTATACGTCCTTTTAATAGGAACCGGTGCCGATATCGATTTCATTTTTTCTTTTAAACCAAGTGGGTCGAGCGAATCTGATCTCGTTCCCATTCTTTAAAAGAAGAATCTCTCGGTACACACTTGACCCGATCGAGTGGATTTCATTGAAAGCACTTTTTTATCCGATTCAACAAAGTTCATAATTACGGGCATAAATCTAAATTTTCAACCACGAATATCCGAGACGCAGCGCGTCGTAGGAATGAAAATTGTGTCGCATATTTTCCACCTATCTTTGGACGTTAATCGCGCGTACTTATTGTGCAAACGTATGCGCATAACCGACGAACTACGATGTTAATTGCAGGCTTATAGCATCCTGAAGGAGCTGGAAACGGACGAAGAGATATTCGACAAAATGGTAGAATTAATCGGTACGACACAATTTAAACCCGAGGACTTGAAGACGGCGGGTCTTTTGTTCTTCAAGAAGCTGCAGGCAGCTAACTACTACAAGCCAAATAACCATTACAACGGTCCGATAACGTTGATCAAAGCCGAAGATAGCTTCGGCGGACATTCGAACGACTACGGTTTATCGGAGGTGCGTGTCTTTAAATGAACTTCAATCTCCGTTTAGCCGTTCGACATTTACATCGACCATAACGACCCGACCTCTCTTCTTCTTTTGCAGGTATGCAAGCAGAACGTCAAAATCCAGGAGTTATGGGGAAGTCACAGAAGTATATTAACGGGGGATAGCGTGAAGAAGTTGGCGGATCTTTTACGAGTTTAATACGTTTAAGCGCGGTTAAGAATCACGGAGAGAAGGGTCAGTTACTAAGGAAAAAAGTTTTACGACACTTATCCGATAATCGTGGGTGTACAAAACTTTTTTGCACGCGTGTGTTTTAAATAACATCAACGCCGTAAGGGTGTCGATGTTGGCAGAACTTAATACTTAGTATCAGCTCGTAATTCGGAATTCGGATACGTAATTCGTCGATAGTTCCTTTTGTATAAAATTTTTCTTTCTTAAAATATCTACACACCTCACTATTATATTATAAATAGTCATTAACGATGTTCGTATTAGCCGATTAATTCGTTGTAGTGAGTCCTCGCGCAGAGAATTTCGCATCGGGAAAAATGGCATTCCGTAGTTCTTATTTTTTCTAAGTTGTTAGTTATTTAATTGAGCCACGAATGGTTATTATCATGGTCGATACTTGCACGTATATTCCAAAGGACCTTTACCATCCCTATAAGCCTTTGCGATGACGTCTAGTGGACGAGTCGTTGTCGTGAGGGCGTACAGAATGCGTATATTTATTTTGTCACTTTACCTTCTTGTACCGTATGCAATTGAATCGTGCTCGATGAATATGGAATACAAGAATGTGGAAAACCATGACAATTTACCGATCGTCTTAAAGAGAACGGCGAGCTCGCGTGCACGACGGATTGCGTCGATCTGAGCGATCGTCGAAGGTCTATTGGCCTCTAATGATAAACGGTAGAACGTGTTCCCAAATTTTGTATCGCGAGAGTTTATTCTTTTGCAAGACCATTTTTGCTTCGTGTTTAGAGGCAGGTAATGGCCGAAGCGGTTAACGCAAAAGTACGGCAGGCATTCCCATTTTTGTATCGTAGGTATATTTACGGATCTATATGGTGCTTAGTACGTTATAAAGTTTAAAAAATTTTAACGTACACCGTAACGTTTGAGATATTTGTACCGCGTCTGCCGGCGAAGAAAAACATATTTATTGTAATTTCTGTCGGACACCTTCGAGAACGTGCACGGTGTCCATTACGATCTACGTAATCTCATCTATTCAAACGAGCGATAGATAAAGTGAATGTAAAATATTGTAGCTTTATTAATATAATACTTTATATAACGGTCGTATCGTGTGTATTCTTCGATCCATGTTCATCTCCTGGAGCATACTTGCACGTTAATACCACTCGCGGTCTTTGAAAATCACCCTGAAATTGTTTAAGGCTTGCGTCGTTTGAAAAGAAAAATGTAGGGCGGTTTTTTAAACATGGCAATGTCGAAAATATATATAACGCCAAATTATAATAAAACAATTAAAAAAATTTGTCTTTATTAGAGAAACCAACTTATAAGAATTTCGCTTAGAAATTAACCATTAAATTGGAGTCGATGCGAAGAAAACTCTGATTAACAGGTGTCCAGCATCCGTTCGATTTGTACAGGAATTTCTATATTTGAATGCGTATGTATACTAATTTGCGCTTAACGATCATTCATTTATAGGAATTCGTGTTTGTATTCTTCTGTAAATTCTCGATGCTTGGATCTGAAATCGCCATGTTTTGATCGCACGTGAAAGACACCATTAAAGCATAACGAGTTCCGGATTTCACTTCTTCGACTGCATGCACGTTTTCACTACCCGAAGTAAACATGGATACCCTGCCTGCAAATAGTTATATTCGTGTTTGATTCTCCAACAAATTTGTCTGCATTGTCTTGTTAAATTTAATCGTATCGTTACCTTTCTTGGGCTCTACCACCATGGTAACGTTATTTTTATCGAGAAACAGAAATCTTCCCCCTTGAAAATCTTTGCCAAAATCGTTCAAATAAAGAAGTGACGTATAATGAAATGATTCGTACGTTTCCTGAAACATGCAAATTTTTGTCACAGAAATTTCCACAATTTCCCAAAGAGAAACGTACATTGAAGCAATTACCTTGTCTACGTGAGGGTGCCAATATTCATCGTGTACGGTCATAGCGGGAGCATTGGTGAGTCGAGAAAAAAATGTGGGTTTCGTTAGGAAAATTTTATACACGGGAAGCCCAAAATTGTGCGCCACCGCGTGTTGAATCTTTGCTTTTATAGCCCTACGCATAAAGGTTAACTTAGTACCGTAGAATAATTTAACTCGAAAAGTTAAACATTAACGCTCGTAATCCTCCCTAATCGAATAAATAATATGAAAGTTTAAGTTAAATCAATTCTTCAACTTTTAAGCACGAACAGAATATTCACAGTGTCAACGTACTTATATATCTTAAATTCTACACTGTTAACTATATCTTCTGCTTCTGGTAATTGGTAGATATCAATAAAACCGGATCCTTTGCTCAGAGCGCCAGAATGTAAATCGAGAACGCTAGCTCCTCCATCGGAGCCACCCAATTTCAGACCTCTCATCGCTAATCTCAGCAAAAGATTTGTTTCGGCGGACGTTACCAATTTATCGGTGACCACCCTCGCACATTTTTCTGGTACACAACCAGGATATTTATTCACATCCGCTATGTAATCTTCGGAGCACTCTACGTTTTGGGTACGTGTCACGAGTACATCCTCCTGCTTGGCCAAGTATACCTCCTTCTTATTTTCAATGTTGTACCAGACTATAAAAATAACGCCCAGTATCAGGACACACCGCGACCATATTCTCTGATATGGAAAAGTCACGATAGGCCCATATTTTCTGCAAAAAAATATTATCCATCGTAACATGTCAAAATAATTCTAAAAGATAGTTTCTCTAAAACTTAAAAAATTCTTCATTAAAATTCCTTTAAGTACTTACTGGTACAAATCTAAATTAGTAATAATTAACCTATAAAACGATGCTGACATTACTTTTTAAGGATCATAGCTAATTATCTATAACGTAACATTTCTCTGCGTGTAAACACGCGATGTGTCATCGTGTCGGTGCATGGAATTATGTTTTTAGTATTTCTTGTATTACATACGACTTGATGCTTTTGGCCGAACTTTTCTTTGTATCCTCCTCGGACTTCTCTACGTTTTGGGTAGTTTTTTCCTTTTTCGCGTCTTTCTTTCCCATTTTCACGGTCACGAGAAAGGACGATACGCTACGTTGAACGCGAGCTAAAGAATAACGATGCGAATATTCATCGAAGGTTTTGCCGAATTCACCGCGTCTCTTTACCCTTCAAACCTTCGCCGCACCTCACAGATTGCGCGCCACGTGTAGTAATAAAACTACGCGTCAGTGTGTGATTGTAAAATGCCACGGAGAATTTATTTCTTCCTTGAAGAAATAAGACATGTTCTCGAACATTTTTAATAACGAACAGAATTATTACGTATAATTATTTCATAAAATTTATCGATTAAAAGGATTAATTCGAGTAGTTGTACGAGGATTGATTATTAATTGTTTCTTTTCAAAGCTATAACTACTTGAAATAATCGTTATATTATACGTAATAATTCTGATGCAAAAGTTTCTTCCTAATGGACATTTTTCAAATTTTAAAAAATGTTTCGTTCTTTTGCCGCATTCTTGGATTAGCAATAAGTCATATTAGTCTGTATAATGTTATATTTTCACGTTTCCAGAAATAATACAATTAAATATTTCAATGTGTATTGTAACAACCATAATTATACATTTCATGCGCAGTTTGTAAATAGCGCGCGTGTCGATCACATAGTCTATAAATCTGGACCAATTGGCCCCAGCCGCCTGACACCGCCACGGTCGCATTCCACCTGCTCCTTGCCCTCCTACAGGAATGCGGGTGAAAATTCAAATTAATGGGTCCGTCTGTACGTTGTGCGCCGGGTGTAATAATGATGCAATGTGTCGGTACATATATAGGAATTGACTCGCCAAATTCACCCCTTTATCTAGCATGTAAAACATTTTTTTTATTATCTATAATCCTTGCGATTACTTTTTGAATCGTTACACATGAAAAAGGGGGGAAAACCGATCCATCAATTCTTCCATTCGCTTCACTTCTACACGCTATGCACTAGGCGAAGCAATAAAGCGGCTTGTCGGTACATGTAGTAAAATATCATAGAAAATTATACCTTTATTAAGCTTCAAAAAACGTGAGAATACATGGACATCGTCAATTTTATATTCATATAAGGTGTCAATTTAATTGGAACAATCACTTTGCTCGAAACGAGCTAGTGTCCGATGACTAATGAACGGAGATATATACGTGGAAGGTGGTTTATCGTGCGAGAACCATTGTTCGTCCAATCAACCGTGCTGGTTGAGTTAGTACTTGTAACCATGACTACATTGGAGCATGGCCGCTCGATTAACAGTTCTCGAGTGACAGCTGCGTAGGAAGGTGATCAAGTACGTAGAAATCCGGTGAAAGCCTATATTGCCCACGTAAGTACAATTTACTAATTTGCATCTACCTGCGAAAAAGGTAGAAAGATCCCTCTTACTTCCGTCTCCGAATCCGCCTACAATGCACTTTAATTCCTTAGCGAAAGACGTTTTGCAACCTGCGGTGTACGACTGCTTTAGAGTAATAAAACATTAGTTGTCTAAGAGGGAATACCATTCTTTGATTTATTCGGGACAATGATACTAAAAATTGTATCGACCTTAGAAGTCAAGTTTTATCGGAGTGTATGTTAACGCTTAAAGAACGGAAAATATAATTTGTCGACGGATTGGAACTGTGGTGATTTATCTTACAAATTTGGCTCGTAAAAGAATTTACCTTTTCAAAGGAGAACTTTTGTATACGCACAACGTCGTAGTTTTATAATGTCCGCGATTTAAATCACAATGCAGCGCGCTTTGAGGGTGGCTTTCCTGAAACCAGTCGTACAATCAAAAGTCAACCTTGATCTCAATCGGTTTTTGATGAGACACAATTTCCAAAGATATAGTGTTTTAAAGGATACCATGGCATTGATTAAACAATGTTACGGGTTATAGGAGAATTTAAATTATTTTATACGCAATATTAATTACTTATTATCTTATATATAATATAATTCATCGTCGTATAAATTTGCCTTCGAGATGGTTGTACAAAAATGTAAGGGCGATGACCGATTATTAATTGATAAAACATTCTCTATAAATTACCGAAGTAAAAAATATGTATAGCTTTCATATTAAGTATGCATGTCGTTTATTTTTGTATCGACATAACACGTTCTTGGTGAGCGACCGGAATTGTGAGAAATATATTCTTGTTAGCACGCTAGACACGCATATCGTACTCATACTTTTTTCATTCCAAATCGTTAGTGAACAATTGTAATTGAGGATATCTATGTTTCCGCGTCTTAAATATGCCTATCGTATTTTTTTTAATCTTCGAAATAATATTAAGCGGTATTGAAGACGATGAATGCCCGTCAATCCGTGCAGTAGATTCTTCATAAATTACTGAAGTCGAAAAAATATGTCTTTCATGTTACATTTGCATGTCTTACATCTCTGCAGTAATATAGTAGGTTTTTTGTGATTTATTAAACTCTTCAAAATAATTTTAATAAATTACTACGTTAAAAGAAACGCATATGCTTGTGTGCTACATATGTATATCGCATACTTTTGTCCTCGTATTATCCAAATGCTTGTTATAAATGATTGGTATGTTGAACATAATTGACAGGGTGCGCAAAAACGACGAAGGATAATTAATTGGTAGCATAAGTTCTTAATAAAATACTACAGACGAAAAAATCTATACTTTTGCATGTCAGTGCCGCACGAAGATCGTCCGCATGCGAACGTAAGAAAATGCTAATCTTGGCCCATAGTCGATGCACGAAACGTGTCCTAGATCACGGTTCCTGCGTACTTCACATTTTCAACAGAAATTTTCCGTAAAATTTCCCCCAGAGTTCCCCAAATGAAATGACAGTTGTGCGGTAAATGGTGGACAATTATTTATATTGTAAGTATTATTGAATCATACTTGATCTATATTTCCGATTATCATCTTAAACAGCTACTTTAATATCTAAATATTAATATAATAAAACACTTACTCAGCTACTATAATATCTAAATATCAATCCGGGCCACCGCGCGTTTACTTAATAAATTCATTTCATAATTAGAAAATAATTTTACCGCTTTAACATGAAATCAATAAGAATTCCGGTACAATAACCCGAATCTCAATGTTTTATATTCGTCGTTTTCGATCATCCAAACGTTGAAACTGCCGTCGATAAAAGAAATCGTTTAATTTCTTAAAACATGAATAACTTTTCTTCTACCGGAAGTATAGTATTGATTTAAAAATAAAAGGCACCAAATTAGATCGCGCAACTACCGCTTAACTTGCCCTTGCGAAGCAAACATCAAGGTGCTCTATATCTACCCTAAATAGGAACAAATCGATTTCACGTTCACCATGAAAATTAACATCAAAATCTGGCCTTGTTCTCGATTTACCCGGAATACGTATTTTCTCATTACGCGCCAGGAAATCTTGCAAGTCCAGTTCGTCGATTTAAATAGACAAAATGTGTTTTTCTAAATCATACCTCCATGCATACCCATCATTAACGTTACTCGATGTATCTACGCACCTCAAAAAATACGCAAAGAAAGACGCAAAAGATTAATCTTCGGAATTTTATTTTAGTAGGAAAAAAGGCTCGTTTCCTTGTGTCGATTCGTCGCACGAATCACTTCGACTATCCCTGTAGTCGTAGTACGCACAAACTCGTACACCCTCTATCGACGAGTGTTGCTTTATCGATGCGTTACATAAATAACGCAAGTAAACACTTATAAACGGACTGTAAACCGACTATCGATCCAGGATAATAACGTTACGTACTAATTACCGAGATTCTTTTCCATCTTAAGGTTTTCTTTTTTATGCACGTTTTATAACCCGGGAGTAGCGCGATAGCTATGGAAATCATTGCACGTTGCCTTCTGTAAGGAAACAATCTAAAAAGTAAAAAGCGCACTTACGAACACTCTTTTTATTACTTTAAAAACTAATACAGTTTGCCTAGTTCTTGGTATAAGTCCTCCTATTGCACAATTACGGAGAGTCGGCAAGAGGAGAAACTTGTTACAATATGTCCTATAAATCCTGCATTGGATTTTGTACATCGCCGTAACATATATATCCTTATTATTTGAATTCATTAAGACGTTCAAAGAACAAACTGTTCGACCGTGCGCCGACATATACGCATTTTATATATCGGTACAAGCTCATTGATCACCGTGGAAGTCATTGTACGATGATATCTCACGCTCACTTGTCAAATGGAATATTCATCGTTACATATGTATGTACCTGCCCCGTAAGTATCAATACGGACGATGTTACGACGGTTCGGTCTATAGCGAATATCATTCCATATTTACGAAGCGATATTCGACGAGAATAATGACTTCCTCCTTCGGGCCGCTATGAACTTTGCCCTACTAAGTCGTAGATTGTTATCGTTTTTTTTACATAACATTTTATCACGATGTATCGGCCCCAAAAGACTGATTTTAAATTAAAAAATATTCTCCGACGAAAAAAAACGCGATTTATACTTTCTCACGTCGCGTTTTGATGCGTAATACGTTTATACGCCGATGGTTACGCTCATGAGAAATTGGGGTATTCGCTTTTTTTTAATTGGAAAGAAAGGTATTGCCGTGTAGCATCGAGAATTAATCGTTCCGACTCATTTTTATGATTACTGCGTTATTAGAGTTTCAAGGTCCCGCTCGATTTTATTGGATCGGTAATGAGACATTGTAACGAGTACATGGATGATTCAGGTACTATCTTGCCTTTATGAACGCGTGGGAAACGTCGATACTCGTTATTCCTTTCAGCGCCTTCAATGCTGCTTATGACCTATCCAGCATTAAACCGCTTTGACCGACATTTCTATTAGATTTCGGTACCCTGACCGTGTTTCAATTTGTGCAACCTCGAGTTTCAAATTTGATATGATCGCTCTACGACTAGAGAGCGAGCCTTTGACTTACTATAATCTACAAATCTGGAAAGAAACACTAGCCTGTTTAACGAAAGGCAACGAAAACGCAACGTTACTTCCAAGACGATCGCGTCCATCGTTTTACGCGTGTACGCAAATTTTAAACGATTATTTTTAGATATTTTACAATGACCGAATGCCATTCCTCCCAGGATCCTGTCATTATAAAATAACGGTATATAGCGAGAACAATTGTATTAGCATAGAATAACGATCATTTGGATAAAGCGTAATTTTTCTCCCTTGACTGACATTGCGTTAATAAGTTATTTAAAAAATGACTGGAAGTAACGGTATGCATCCTCGCATGCGGACTAGAAGCTGCCGTACGAACTATTCGCCATGGAGAGTCTATACCGCTTGTATTTTTAATCGCACAAGCGTTACCTGGACGTTGAATGTTTTATGAAAAGCACCGTCCATAAGGTTCAAAACAGCGATGACGCGCGTCAATAGGAGTACAGTGAGTGTTGGCGGGCAACAACGATTCGTTCGAATTTCGCTTATCGCCAAAAAATCTGCCGTTCTCAAGCGTTATGAAATCGAACTTACGCTTTGACATAATGTGCACGTAAACTTCGTACTTTTCCGTGATACATGGCGAGGTAATATTTTTTATTGTATAACTTACGATGAATTATGAAGATCTCAAACTTGATTTGGAAACTTTGCAATAAATAAATATGTTTGCAATATATTTCATAATGGAATCGAATAAAAAATGAAATTTTGGTTTTCGAAATCACTCGCATTGCCTCGAGTATAAACTAGAAAAATCCCAGAGACCGCGAATTGCTATTTGAAAATTGCTGGCTCAAACAAAACTGTGCAACCGTATCGGAGATGTGATATATTCTCGTACGTACATCGGTGAATCCTTTCGCATATCGTCGAAGCGTTTATACTTACGACGCAAGCTTAAACCATGACTCTTATCGATTTCCACGAAATTAAGCAAAGTAAGGGATCTATATTCTGTCCAAACGTACCCGTATTTATAACCATGGATTTAAAGCCCGTTATGAAATAATACGTATAAATAGTCCAAGCAAAGTTGTCGTTCGACATTTGATGGACAGTGTACCGTCAACGTATCTAACAATGACCCTCAGAGTTTGAATCGTGTCGACCAGGATAATAGGATTATACCAATTTACGACAAAGGTAAAAGTAATATTAGCTTTAGATATTCGGGCAACAATGAAAAAAAAAAATACTTTACGATTAGAAATCGATCCTTCGAAATGCATAAAGTGCAGCAAACTCTCGAATGAAAACTCATTTTACTTTTATTCATATATTAAAGAATTAAATCCCAAAATCGAATAAAATCGTGAACGACTTCGATGCGAAAATCGGTCCGCAATAAATACTCCAATAATACTCAACGAAATCTTTATCTTCCATACATATGTTTAGAAATTGAGCCGTGAAAATCAATAAGACGCGCCAATATCTTCAATGTGAAAGTCATGCGGCGGTGGTATTCCGAGTGGTCCTTGTGCAGGTTCAAAGCGCGGTGAGCCGACGCGGATCGAAAGAAAACCTCCGATCGCCTTCGAAAATCCCAAATACAAATGAAGATGAACCGATACATAACCCTGAACCAATTGGGCGACGGTACCTTCGGTTCCGTCGTTCTTGGTGAACGCATCGACACGGGAGAGAAGGTCGCCATAAAGAGAATGAAAAGGAAATATTATTCTTGGGAGGAAGCTATGAATTTACGGGAGGTGAAGGTAAGAGAAGGATCGTATCGATCCGAAACCACGGTTTCGACACATTTTTTCCAACATCGTACATTCGTACTTTTCGATGACCGCTTGCGATAGTTCTGTAGTCGTTAGGATGAACATTCTTGTAACACGTTGTAACGCGAAGACCGATCAAAGTCGTTGGAACGATAAAGTAGTCGAAGCGCTTCTACACTTTTTACAACTTTAAACTGCGAGCTGCAAAAGTACGTGCAAGAGGTACTCGAGAAGATAGCGAAAAAGAAATTTGGTCATATCGAACGCAAATGCGCGTGACGCGTAAAATTCTAAAAAAAAAAAAAAGGAGAATTGTCGTTCAATAACTTGTTTTAATTTGCAGTCCTTGAAGAAACTCAGTCACGCCAATGTGGTAAAGCTTAAAGAAGTTATACGCGAAAACGACGTACTGTACTTCGTCTTTGAGTATATGAAAGAAAATTTATATCAGCTGATGAAAGATAGGTACATATGGCGGTGCATCAAGGATGCAATTGTTGCGATATCGAAAGAAGCGAGTGACACGAATCTTCAACGTTTTAGGGACAAGCTATTTCCCGAACCGGTAATAAGAAATATGGTGTATCAAGTGTTACAAGGATTGGCCTTCATGCATAAACATGGATTCTTCCACCGCGACATGAAACCCGAGAATTTATTGTGCATGGGACCGGAATTGGTTAAAATAGCCGATTTTGGCCTGGCAAGAGAGATCAGGTCTAGGCCGCCTTACACCGATTACGTGTCGACAAGATGGTAATAATTAGCGATAATTAATTGGTAATAATTAATCAGACCATTCGAAAAGTGATTATTTCATTTTATAATAACATCCCATTCCATAATTATTTACCAATCGTATGGAAATTATACAAAATTATTTTCGGGCCACAATTGTCACTTGAAACGTATAGTACTGGAAATTTTGTTACGTCGAATTAATTGAAAAATACTTCAGGTACCGAGCGCCGGAGGTTCTATTGCACTCTACAACCTATAACAGCCCGATCGACATTTGGGCGGTTGGCTGCATTATGGCGGAACTATATACCTTCAGACCTTTGTTTCCTGGAAAGAGCGAGATAGACGAGATCTTCAAGATATGCTCGGTTCTCGGCACGCCCGATAAGGAGGACTGGCCGGAGGGTTACCAATTGGCGACCGCTATGAATTTCAGATTTCCAAGCTTTAGTCGCACGTCGCTGAGCATTTTAATACCCAATGCCGGCCAAGAGGCTGTAATACTCATGGAAGATATGCTACACTGGAACCCGATAAAACGACCGACCGCGCAACAATCCCTCAGGTACGCTTATTTTACGTATTTTTAAATACGCCATTTATAATAGCAATAATAAATGAAGGGATAAATAGTGGTTATCGTACAAAAGGGTCATTCCTATCGCGCGGTCATTTTTCCTTCATTTTTGCTCGCGGCCCCAGTTGATTTTCTCGAACATCGGTCTATTAGATCGTAACGTAAAAAAATGATAATCCGATATTGTATAACCAAACTTATTCTTGTGGTGGCCCAATAATTACGTTTATCCTTTGATCTTTTCAGGTATCCATACTTTCAAGTCGGTGGCACGAGGGTAGTAAGTAGTAAAAAGATAGGCGTCAGCTCTCAACGAGAAATCGTTATGAATAAAGTGAACCTTCCGCCGCCCGTTCCAAAGCAGTACAACTATTCGCATCAGGATATCATGAACGTACTGATGCAACCGAGGTAAGAACATTTAGCGATACAATATCGTCCAGCGATAAAAAGGCAAAACGAAAAAAAGTAAAAAATACAACGTACTATTCCCGGGGATTTCATTGGACTCCGCAATAAACGTTACAACCAACCACCGTAACGTTCCTCCATGGAATTAAGTGAAATTCACTCCTTACAGAGCCCCGGATAACGCGACGATACCGCAACAACAGCCCGTTTTGCCGCTGCTCAACCACAACAATAGAAAGCGCGAAGGCAATCCTCAGAAGTGGGACGACAACGACTTTGCGGACCTGCTTGGGTGCGTTGCAGGAATTCGTTAATTCAACCCTCGTACATTCTTATCCCAAAGGGGAAAAAACGCGAGAAAATATCCCGCAGCACGAAAGACACTGTAACGCGCTATAACAATGATCTAATCGTTGATTTTCCATATCAGAAGCAAGATCATTCCAGAGAATCCAAGTGCTAAGCTGATGCCGGAGCGCGTCTACAAGGAGAATCGTGCCAATTGGAACGCAAACTACGGAACGGAGAACGGAAGCGTGAAGCAGGCGAACGGAAGTTGGCCTTCGGGGGCTTGGAACGAGTCGAGGAACCGAAATCAGCCGCAGGTCAATCCGAAGAACCCGCGGAAGGTCTCGGCCAAGCAGCATTATCTTAGCGTCGCTCGGTACGTCGCGGGCCAGAGCACGAATTTGCCGTCCAGGTACGGAGCGCTTCGAAACCGTATCGAAACGATCCTCTATGCCCTTTATTCGATCGGCTGTGCGCTCCTTCTTTATCTCGTATGGAGAAGATGGCAGCGCGGTATGAACGACGATTGGATCGAGTACCCGCTGCGGCTCCTGCGGAATGTCTTATGCAGATCTTACGCCAAACGAACCCGCACTTTGTACGTTAGATTTAGCGATGATGTCGATCGTTGCGCGCGGATATTCGTACGTGCGATACAAGTACCGAACATTCCTTACCTGGGAGATATTCTGGAAGCTTTCCATGCCGCAAATCATTGGTTGCGTAAGAGCTTTGGCTGCGCAGTTTTTTCGAATGCTTACCAACGGTTCTTCAACTCGACGAGCACGGTATCTTGGTAACACGCACTTCGCACTTCCTTTGGATTCGGTTTGTAACGTTGTCTTTTATAACCAAGCGAAAGTACGTGTCTGTGCGATCGTACGTTTAGGTCTTTGATGCACGCTTCGACGAACGCATGTGCGCGATTACTCTTGGGCGATACGCGTTTAAAGTATATCTGGAGGAACCGCTGGCTCGTTCCACGGTATCGATTAACGCTATAGATTCGAACCACGAGAAAATGCCTTACACGCGTATCGTTCGTCATTGATTAACATCGATCAGTAATTTCATCGGTCGAGCAGCATTCGAACGAAATTTTCCCGATGAGAAAATCGATGAACGAAATCGCGTTAAGATTGATCTCGTGGGGTACAAAATGACGGAGTATGCGTGAACTTCTCCCCTTGTACAATGTCCCTTGTAAATTTCAAATTATAATAAATGACTCATCCCCGAAATCGGAATGCCCGCCCATCATTATTTCCGTGATAGTCGGTCGAAAAAGTTTGCGTCGAGTTTTGATGAAAATAGTTTAAGTAAACCAATACGTTCCAAATTCCTGTCTTTTGTTCACGGTTCTAATAATACGATTCAATCTCGCCTTCTTTCTCTCCTTTATTCTATTCGATTTTCTAATAGCTCGTATTTTCTAAATCTTTTTTACACGCGTGTACTCTTCTCCCACCCATCGTGCTTCATCGTCTGACTCTTCTTCCTTGTCTCTCTGTTAAGGAACACGGATACGGATTCGAGCCGGCCAAGATTCGTGGTAAACGGGGTGGTCGGTCCACCGACGTCGGCACGATACGAAGAGTTCACGGACTCCTTCTGGGGGCCCAGAGATGCGATCGAGAATGAAACAAAGCAATACTATCTCACGCGGAATCGTTATATAAGCGAGCAAAATTCGAGATTGCCGTATCCGAGTGTTTATGGTACGCAGAATATCAGTGAGTATCCGTCATGAATAAATACCGCGGATATCCGTCGTTGAAAGCTTTGACACGGCTATAAAAGGGTGTTTTATGACAAACTGTAGGCGGAAGAAATTTTTATACAACTTTTGTGTATTTCTTTCGGATATTCTTCCAACTATATTGATGAAACGAGTAATGGTAAACGTACTCAAGTGCTCGAAATGTATGATCGAAATGCGTCATTATCTTGGATAATCTGATAAAGTTACACCCTTATTCCAACCCGCTCCTTACGCAGATTTATGTTTAGCATTACTCGTTCGATCGATGTGTACGATGGATATAGTCATGGTCAATGATAAATTTCACAGAGAGCACGAACAAAGCGATACTTCAGCCAAATTTATTTGGCGGTGTGTTAAACGGCAAAGCCAGCGGGGGACTTCACGGGCGCACGGATTGGGCTGCTAAATATCTCAAATGACTATCTTAACGGAGCATCGAACTACGTGTACCGCGTCAGCACACACCATTATTCAAGACAAATCTCAACTGTGATAGAATGATCTCTTGTCGTTCCGAGATAATCCAAGGATGAAAAGGCCTTAGTCCGACCAGGAGAGACCGATCTATAGTCCTCAACCTTATCAATGAAATTTGATAGAATTTTTTGGACGCGTGTGTTTTTCGTAATTGCCTCTCCATCTACGGCTATAATTAACCCCCCGCCCCCACCCTCCCCCTCCTAATAAATATAGACCGACTATTCTGTAGTTTCATTGCATTCGGCGAGGGCCATAGGTAATGCTCCCCTTGTGAGAAAGCATCCTAAGCAAGTTTCCTGGATATTTCTGCAAACTCTTTAAGTATACGGTCACTTTTTTCCATTCATCATCGCTCATATTTCTTTTTTGGAACGAATAATATATATAGAAAAGAGAACGGAAAAATTTGGTAAGCGCTGTGCGAGATGACGACAAATGCACGATGCGTAAGTGCATTGTAAGGATTGTTAAATTAGACCAGAAATATTTATTTCGTACCGCTGTTAAAAATGTTATAACGAAATCGGGAGACCTGTATTTTAAGAGAGTATCCTTATCCGCGTTAAAGCTCAATTAAAAACGTCTGTATGATATTTACAGATCTATAACGTAATAGTGATATAATTTTTCAAAGCTACGTTATTTTTATTAGATAACTATTAAAATCTGAATGCAATAACTGATCCACGAATGACATAATAATTGTATAAGATATGTAATATTATACTACATATGTTACGTTATAATATATATATATAGGAATTCATTATTTGTACATATTGCATTATTAATTACGATACGAAGTCATTTCTAGGATGCGATTATAATTCTCCGTACGATGATCTTAATGAGATTTTTAACGAGAATAATGTTTTCTTCAAATTTGAATCCTTGTTCCGTTTATAATATTTGCCCGAAATATGACTCCGTGTCGCTACTGATACAATGTTCATAAACAGGACGTTGTAATGAAAAAATAAAGTATATAAAAAAAAAAACTATTTGCCGCATAGTTTACTATTTACAATCCTCTATTACCTGCCCGAATTTTTCCATCCTTTGACCAGCCTTAGTATACGAATAAGTACCTGGAAAACCTCTGATAGTAGTAATTCAATTTGAAAGAGCGGATGATTAAAAAACCAATATAAGGCCTGTTACTATCGAAATTGCGCAAGATAAATATCGATTTACCGGGATAAGATAAACGTACAACGTAAATATAATGACGGAAATACTTCCTCATAAAAATCCAAGAGATATGAAATTACTAACGGCATTAAAATACTCGCGGATAGGTCAAATCAAGGATAACAATAGAAATGTCATGGGAAGGTAGACGGCACACCAAAGTCTGTATAAAACGTATCGTTTTACATATTTACTGTCAAAAATTTATACACACCACGTCACAATTCCTATTTCTTACATAACGCCTTAAATCGCGGATTACAAATAAGTTTCGCGATGATACAATTACACATGGAATTGAATGTTTCCATATACAAACCGGCGATAGAAAAAATCTTTGCCCCCGCGTGAAATTCAATCGTCGGAGGACTCGTCGCATCAGTCCCTTCTTTTTTTTTTCGTTTTTACAAACACAACGCTACTGCGCATCGACAACCTCTCGAATACACTCGAATACGTATGTAAAACATTAACGGACGTCTCGGGACAGAGACGCGACTAAGCACACGTAAGGATATCCTGAGGGACGTTAGCGTGTACGTGGATGAAAAATTCATACAATTCATTGCGAGTGCTCGATCTACGGGTTAATCGCTAGTTTTACGTTAAGTACATGAAATATATGTGTATATGTATGTATATACATATATATATATATATATATATATACTCGTATATATAAATATACATACATCTGTAAGCGGTTTGGATGAGCGTATGTTGGCGAACATTGCATATACAGCGTACATGCGCCTACGTATACATATACGTGTATACATAAATCCAGATATATTGATACGCATGTACGTATACCCGTAGATACGCGTATACGTATACGTATACATATGCATGGGCATACGCGTATACACGTATGTGCCTATATATACGTTTAGCCGTGAATGGAATATGACTTCCCGCACAAAAGTATCCAGCGAGGCATCCCTACGATTCGATGGTCGGATCAAGTAGTCGGGTTCCTTCTGCCGTGACTTCTCCAAATCTTCGTTCGCTCCTGCGCTTCGACATTATCGTCGACCATGGATGCGAGCTCGCAACGAAGCATCTCTCTTACGCATTAGCAACACCATCAAATTTGATTATAATCTTCCACCTAACTTTGGATATGTTTCGGGGGCAGGTAACGTGGGTAATGCTAAACGCTCGAAAGTAAATCCGAAGGGAAAATACTTCTGTCTCGCAGGAAGCATGCCGTGGACAGACGTACCCGGCCGTTGACCGTTAAGTATCACCCATTAACGAGGCGTATAACAATTCGTTACGGAATATAGTCGGACGATAACTTTGACTAGTAAATTTATCAATTATCAACCATCGACCCTAACAGTTTGACGCAGATCAGAGCTATCGGGAGCGACCTTCGGCTTAAAACCCAATAAGCTTGAAAGCCTATCGCAATATAGGAGGGTAGCTCACGGGTCGTTCCGGAGAGCTCTAAAAGAAAAACATTGAGTAACAATTCTGAAACGAGATGGACGTAACTGCTACCGCTTACGAGGAATTCTACTTCCTCTTTATCGTCTTTTCTTTTTCTTCGTCTTTTTTTAAAAACAGTCGATTCTACGTGTCCCTGTACGATTTGCCTTCCCTTCTCGATTCTGTATGTTACAAATTTTTATCTAAAAGCATGATTTTCTTTCTCTGATATTACGTCGATCCTCGCGTGCCTATAATTATCTACCGACCCTTTCTCCTTCTTCTGGACAAACGTTTTTACATCGCATAAAAAAGGAGTTGAGAAGTTTAATGTAACAACCTAGGGTGTATATTGACGCGACGTATCGTTTCTTCGGATTTAAAAGAAACAATGTTCTCCGCTTACGCTGCCGTTATACTTTTGGTGCTGTTCTGTGGATACTTATATTGTTTTCCAGAAATTATCTTAACAGTTTTGAGATACCTTATTTTATCATAAAAAAAGTTCTGTAATAACACCACATTTCGGAAAGTATTTACACGCATGGAAGGAATTAAAGTATACACCTGCAAGCACTGTTTACACGTATTTTAGATGCGTATCTATTGGACATTGAATGAAAGTAACCTGAGAATCGTATTCCGACATAGATTACGGTATAAACCATATTGTAAAAGATATAGAATCCGTGGTGAAAAGCTGGAGCAAACAGCAGAGATCAACGTATAATTTTTGTTGATTTTTAGTTACAGGCTCATTGCCAAAAACAATGCGTAGTGCATGTAATTTTGGTGACAACGATAAAATAATATTTTGTTTTTCACTTTTAAATATGGAACAGAAAAAAAGAAGAAACAATTATCTCTATCGCGCAAATGAATTACTTATCGTCGATCGTTTTTAATACGCCAAATGAAGATATTGCGTACAACGTATGACCTTTACTCCTTCATAAAAATTCTGATATTTAAGGTTGCAGGAAAATCGATTTCTCTACGGATAACCCTTATTAACGTTAATAAGCACCAGATTCAAAATGGCGTAAAAAAATACGCTTTCTAGTGTTGCAAAATAGCGTTACTGACCGAAGTGGTGACATTGCCAACGATCTTTGGCAATGCGGTCGTGGAAACATCCATAGTCTTGGTACTGAATAAATTTACAGTCGAGTTTGAGATCAAGGTGGATGTTAAAACGGTGGATATTACACTAGCAGCGGTGGTTTTCAGGTTTGATACGGTCGAAATCTTTTCTACTGTGGGCAAAGTGGAAGACACGACGTTTGTTATAATACTCGTCGTCACGTTACTGTACGGGCTTGCCGATGGCTTAAACGGTTTGGGGCAAACATCCTTTGCTTGCACCGGTGGACCCAACCAGGCATCCATCATGTATGCCAATATTGAACCAAGAGTCAAACCAGTCGTGTATGACAACGTCATGATATTTCCTACAAGAATATTCAAATACGATATGCAATATTATTTTTTGTTTTTTGGATATTTGGCATTAAATATCAAGGTTGCTTAATAGTATTCCATTTACCATTTTGTTAACAGTCTCGTTATTTTATTTCGCTATTTTATATACTATTATTTATAGTTTCATGGTCGGTTGCAATCTATCAAGTCTACAATGTGCGTATCGCTTAGAAAATTTTTCACCAGCAACGATGGAAATTTAAATCCACATTTGATGCGTGGCATTGTTCTGTATTTGTTACACCACTACAATAACAAAGATATTACTATAAAAATACCTGCAAGTTCACGATGTTCCTCTGGAACTTTGCTGGGGGCCTGAATCATCGGAACTGAACCAACTATGCCATTTGTAAGTCCAAGCAACCAAGAAAATAACAACGGATATCCCTCACCAGAAAGAATCGGAGCGCCTCTGGGTATAGCGCAAAGTAAGAACAATGGAATCAAAATCACTCTGGCGCTTGAGAAGTACAACAACTGTGTACGTTTCCACTCGTAAGGTATTGACGTTAAAACCTAATACGTCATATATATTATTAACCTTTATATATAATAGTTATATAATAGTTGATTTGAAATATACCATCACAATATGTTTATTATTTAATTTTTACCTTTCCAAGCAAATCCGAAGTATTAAAGGCTGTCATGAGAATAACCGGCATCCATGAGTCAAACTTACAGGAGATTATTTCGGAAACAATACCAGGGTATAAGCAGAGGGTCACAAAGTAAGCCACTCCTATGCTGGTCATATAGGGAAATATAAACTTTGCAACTTCACGTCGTGCCAGCAAGCCCCCTAAAACAAAATTCTCTCATATTATACTACTTCTATCTATAATCAGTCATACATGTATATATCAATTATATAATTAGATATCTTTAAGAACTTTGAATTAGTACATCTATAACATGGATAATCTTACTTTTTATTCCAGACCATGGTTTATTATTCTGGACACCGTACGAACCTCCCATAACAACAACGTCCTCAACCTTGTACGTTGTTCCAGCACTACCCGGAGGATTTCCGGAAGGTGCACTTGGTTCGTATACAGGATTACTAAATGAGAATGCAGAGTACTGGCCTGTACCTATTGTAAATAAATTGTACGAAGTAGTGTTAAGAAAATGGACAAAAGTCAGATTGATTATTAGGTGAATTGATCATTAATCACTGAGTATAATCTACCATTCAAATCTGCACTTCCACTCGCAGATTCCGTTCCCATGGGACTGGTCTGAATTTTCAAGACACCGTACTGACCTTTTGCCGGATCTCCTACCTGATCCAGAGGATCCATCTGTTTAATAAAATCATTTAAAAAATACAAGACCTTGTGAGACTCATCGATTACCGCTTACATTGCATTTGTAACATACCAATCCTACATCCTCAGTTGGCTCCAATGTAATTCTGTTTCTTTCTTGGCATAATGTTATGTAGAATTGTACAAAGTCAGACTTCCGTACCATTTGGTGGAGTATGAAGCATAGCAAAATCGTCATATTCGATAAAATAAAGAACATGGAGGTATTACCACGCTCATCATCAAGTAACAACTTTGTAAATATCCTGTTACTAGAGACCCAAAATCCAGCAACACCTGTAGAATTGATTACACTTTCTCTTTCCATATCGGACACAATATCGAATAATCACCTGAATTGTATAATGATATCTTAGAAATATACAATTGTTACTCACTTTCACCAGCCATGACCGCTTGGGTGTACCTGCTGGGTAGCATCGAAGTATATCCGTAGAAGCTGGATTGCTGGACTGACATACGTAATTAACAATGACACACTTTCAAATTATTAAATGCACATAAAGGCAGAATGATCCATAAGTTTCTTTCTCATATGAGAATATTAACGAATGTGAGAACTATTGGCCATGATCCTGATATATTTAGATATATTTCAAACATCTATGAAATAAAAAGGTGGTCGAAAGGAGCAGTAAATAAATCTGGTTAATTGCTCATATATCGCAAACTAATAATTAATATTTTTTGACAATACACTGCCATCAATTTTTGGAATGTTTATTAAAAATTGTGCATCAATCATTTTGACTGATATTCATGATAGAACAATGGCTTACGGAACATACTGTATATAAAATATATGATATGTATGAAATTTTTTTTTATACCTGTGCATCCAAGTGATACTACAGCTACAGCAACAAGGTTGATAGTATATGATGTTGCAACAGCAAAAAGCTCCCACCATATTTCACAAATCACAACAAAATTTAGAGTGAAGAACGATACAAGGTATCCTGAAAAATATATTAAATAATAATTAACTTTGAGCAAATTGGTCGATTAAAAATTTTCATGGTATAAAGCATCAATTTTATTTAATAAGAATTCAGTAAACGTCAGACATAATACGACTCTTACCAAACGTAATTCGTGTATTCAGGGATAACGTTTCAACCAGGATATTGTTTGCATTAACTGCGAAGAAGGCCATGGTAATATAAACAACTGACATGTCAAAAATTACTGTAGTCCCAGGATATCTGGCTTGAAAGTAATCCACGGCTATAATGAAGCTGTAAAGGTAATAAACAATAACATCCTAAACCATCGTAAAAAGACCTTTATGCTACAGTTGTATTTTATTCTGCTACAAATTATTGCAATACATTCCCAAAATCAGAATAGTAAACAGGAAGCACGATAAGATTTTACACGAATATTATTAGAAATATAAACAAAAGGAAGCATACTTTCATTATGCTTTTCTATGATAAATACAGAATTATTCTTGCATATAAAAATTTCAATCATGCAACATTTCTGTAAATAAAACATAGTGGTATTATTACACCATGTATGGACACAGTCTCTTCACACAATGTAAAACTGCATTCTGCATTAAAGGAAAAAACACAGAATTACAGCAACTAAAGTCAAAGCCTATAATGCATGAAGCTCAACACATGGACAAATATGCAATGTTTTATCACAGCAGGACCTGTTGTAGGGTAAGAGGAATCCTATTCCACCGAGTACCAGGGCTAGGTAGATCAAGTTGTACTTGTCAACTGGCGGCGATAGGTGGGTAAATCCATTGGAAAATTTGAATTCATTCATCCCCCTTGCTTTTCCTAATTGTACATATCCCCGGCTCAAATTTTCGTCCATCTCGCCGTTCTAAGTGCGGACGATAGATTCGAGCGATATAGCGGACGGCAACCTGTTTAGGTTTCCATCTTACACATAGATCCGTGTTTGATCCTGCGTAACAACTGACACTGTCCGTCCACCAAGTTTTGGATAGCTTTAATCGCACCCGATCGGTCCTTTATTTGTTTCTTTACACAGAGACGAGACGTGCTCTACGAGCATACTTGGGCGCATGCTTTGAAAATTGCGGCATTGATTTCTGCGCGCGCATTCAGATTTCCACACATGCGCGTGCCTGGATTGCCTGGACCAAACCACATTCGCCGGTGATTCTTAACCCTCTTATTGCTAAAAACGTATATATACGCCCAAACTCATCCATCAATACATGTATTTCTAAAAACATTCATCTGATTGTCGCATGCAATTGTATATAAATATAACTTCGTATATATTAAAAAGTTGGAATGCATCTCAGTTAAAGGGTTATACCATCGCGATAACCATCACATGATTTTTTGGGCGACTATTACTCACCTTTTTTGAAAGCGATACAAAATGTCCGTAAATTTTTCAATCAACATTTTTGCGGTGCAAGTAAAAGATAGCGTTCAGAGAACATTTAAAAGATAACTATTTCGAGTTTCTTTAGTGTGATCTTTAAAGGCATCTTGGAAGCATTGGATAATTCTTAGTTACGCTAATTTACCTCGTCTTGAATAACTCAAACGATATTTTTTTACGAGTAAAATGTTATTAAAAGACCGCAAGCGATTTTTTAAATTCGCTTTTGATTTCTTAATTGATTTCATTGTGAAAAGTATGATAAAAATATTGTAAGATTGTAATGGTCTACACAGTGAAAAATAAATAATTTGTTTACGTAAAAATGGTTTCTTGTACCTTGTATCAAGGCAGACTATAAAACTAACTATACCCGAAGGAGCCAATTAAATATTGCAATGGAACCGCCTATGAAGTTCTTACCAATCGGTAATGTCGCATTTAGTATCTCCTTGTTCTTGTTACTTGCATACATGTTTCAAATTTCACGGACGAACCTTTATAGTTTTTCCATCTTCGTTGTAAATAATAGAATTCGATCGCCATAAAATCGCTTACTGCGCTATCTTAATTAGCGATCAAACCGCCGACTGTTTTTCTATAAAAAATAATAATTGCATTTCCTTATATATATTGCCTATCAAAAATTTACGGGTTCATCATTTAATATTGACATGGGGTCATACTTGATATACAAGTAATGTATTGGAAGATTACTTTATTCGGATAGAATTTGATCACTTAAAAGATTCCACTTAAGATATTGCCTGATGTATAGATATTTTTAGGGACGATAAATATTTGCACGCAATACCGTTTCCTTCCCGCTTCTTATCAACGAGGTACGAAAAAGCACATTTGCCGCGTTGCCCCCCGATACCGCGGTCAGACTGGCGCATGCGCATTGAGAGGCACTTATCACTTATGAATCAGCTGATGAACGGAAAGAACCGTTGCCGAAAGACTTGATAATCGTGGGAAAGTAATTTAAGGAAGTATGTCGTTAAATACAGCACATGCCAATGATGGCGTACTTTTACATTACGGAGAATGGTGAGTGTGATTAAAAACATCGATAATGGATAAAATACGATTGTAATAATGTGCTTCGAATATTCTGGGTCGTGACGTTTCAAGAACGTAGTATAGTCGTGGCTTTCCTGATGCTACTCCCTTATTATCGGTCATAACATATTTTATTTTTTCATTCCATGCTACTTTGCGATTGAATATATTATGTTCGATTTTGATGGAATTTTCGTACACAATATATCGCACCATGACAATTAAATCTTATCAGCAATTATATACTTTGTTAACAATATTTTATGTCCCCTGAGGTATATGTTAATGTTTAGAATAATTATGCAAATCTGTTTAGCATTCTTTTATTCTGCGATAATGTCTCGATGGAATTTCACGGACAAGAGCAAGCTGAATTTCTTGGCACTAAACGTGGTCGACTATACCTGACGACACACAGAATGATTTTCAATGCCAAGGATCACAAGGAAAAAATGCAGTCATTTAGTTTTCCATTTATCACACTGAGCGAAGTCGAATTAGAGCAGCCTATATTCGGCGCTAATTACATCAAAGGCAAATGCCGTGCGCAGCCAAATGGCAATTGGATCGGAGAATGCAAATTCAAGCTGCACTTCAAAACTGGCGGTGCTATTGAATTTGGTCAAGCAATGCTAAGAGCTGCTGCCATGGGTAAGACTAATTCAAAGATAATGAATATGTATATATATACATGTATATCTATCCATATATCGTTAATTTTCAGAAAGAACATAATTTGTGCACGACGTAATGCGTATTTTTGTTGATTAATTTCTAAAAATATTATTTTGGTTATTAGCTCAACGCAATGGTCCTGCAACCGACGCTCCTCCACCATATCAGCCACCAACGTCAGATTGGTATGCAGCGCCACCACCTGCTTATCAGGCTGCTCCGACTGGTTACTATGGCTGGATGCCGCCAACCAACGTATTTCCAGATATGCCACCAGGTTTATTATTGCTTTTCACTTTTTATTGTTAATGTATAATCATTTTCACATTTATGACTATGATATTTCACAAAAAAGCTCAAAATAATTAATACATTTCTACAGCAAACACCGTTTACATGACTGACATGCCACCCCCTTATCCTGGCATAAATGCTCCGTATCAAGGATATGCGAGTGGGCCGCAGCAACAAGGTGCATGGGGTGGGGCTGGACAACAAGGAGGTTGGACACCACAGCAACAAAATGGAACACCTGGATGGGCCAATCCTGGTTATAACGGTCAACCAATGTCGCAAGCAGGTGCGTACCTCAGTTATGGACAACCGAATTACAATAATTACCAACAAAGTCCACCACCGTACTCGGCATATCCTCAAGGTGGTGTGTATGCACAACCCGGAGCTTATCCACAACAGGGTCCTTATAACCAATACCCACACCAATATTAACTATGAGAGAAACATATTCTGCTGCTGAAACTATATACGCACTGTAATATTGATTACTTCTAAAGTTTGATATAAACAAACTGTATTACGCGAAACTTTTGCTATACGCGATACATAATAAAGTTCGTGTTCCCTAAAAAGTAAATTTAATCGAATGTCTTTCATATAATAGCATGTATATATGATAACGTACAATAGGATTGTAAAATTAACATAAACAGAATGATTGGACACAAATGTTAATGTTACTAACGTGTATTCTTAAATCTTCAAAGTTTCTACGATAGTGCACATTTATAAACAACATATCGATTGAGAATATTTTTTTGTAGCCATATTCGCTTGTCTGTAACAAAGAAAAGGACTATACAACTTGTTAATGAAACATTATGTTTTTATGTTATTTCTATGAGATTACAGCTTTATAATAATAATAATCATATTATACAATATTAAATATTAGTTAACCCATATCTGCTGTTTTTATTTAAACCTGCCAATTTAACGTCTTGCTTGTAAAAAGAGGCCAATAAAAAAGGAATGGAAATTCATAATCTCGTAGTAAAGTAGTAAAACCAGATTCTATGAATCATTTGGTGAACTTGAGTTTTGAATATTACACAATGGTATTGCATAATCTTCCTCATCTGACCTCAAGGGGGACTGGCTTTCACTATGCTCAGTTATTATCTCATGCTTGCCGGAGGTAGTCTAGGGATATGTGAACAAAGATTATCAGATTTTAACACCGTTCTTAATAATCTTACCAATATATAAAACGTGATAACAATTTGTACCACTGCAAAGTTTGTGTCTGTCTACATCACCGAGGCGTGTAAAAACAAATATTGCTATTATTATTTTTATTTCATAATTTGAATCAAGGATCATACAGCTAAGTCTGCGTATTTGTCTACAACAATCACAACATACAACAACAACCATCTTATTTCGGATGGTTAATGGTACCTGCGCGTGTTCTTGCACTTAAAAAAATGATAGGTCTGTTTGGAGTATGTAAGCATTACATACCGATTATTTAACATAATTGTAAGATAAATATCAATAGACTGCGAAGTAACAGAGGTTTTATACATGTATAATATTATAGGTAAGATAGTATTAGGTTGATATTGCAAGTGAACTTTAAGAAAAATTTAAAAAAATAATATGCCGGACCAAAACAACTACTGCACATCAAACGTATATATCTGTATGTGGTTTGTTACATTGTAATTACTAATATAAACATCATCTGCGTTGCTTTATTTCTTACTGTTCATCAGATGCCAAGGCTGCTGAAGCTGCACAGAGTGCATATTACGACCCAAACCGACCACAGTGCGCTTATGTTCCGCCACCTGCTTATTACGTAAGTCGAATGCAAAACTGTATTTCGTCCGCCGTTTTCTGCTAATAGTTTATTATGTTTTTGATGATATTCCTGCCATACATTTACTATAATATACTTATTATAAATACCTCATTAAAAGTTAGAAATGCACCGAAAAATACAAATCAAATAATGAGATAAGAGCTTTTTCTTATTAGATGAATACACAGCTGAAAATGTAAAGCATTGCAAACTAAATTATTTTTTTTAACCCAATATTACAAATAAATACATAGTAGTAAAAAGGGAATTTAATCATCAATGTCCCCAATTTTTGACTTAAATAAATGTTATTTTTATTTTTATGTAAAATATGCTTTCTTTTGATCATGTCAGAACTATTAAATTGCTATTACAACACTGTATGATCTCAAAACATTCCAAAAGATTGTGTGCTGTTTACAATTATTTAATTTATATTACACTTGTATTACATACTGATACTTTATTTTAACTGCTCATCCAATAAATACCAGCTGTTTACGCTCTCTTGTCAAAGAGTCAGAGATATATAAATTTCTGCATTTCAGGAAAGCCCGCCAAGCTTCCAGCAGGCGACAGAAAAGAAGAATCAGTGAGAATACACACAGGCTTGCTGAAAACATCCTTTGATTGAGGTAGCATCGACACCACCGTCTGCTTATTGCTGTACATGTTAAATTGGCAGATCGCATAGCGTAAACTGTATGCATTCCACTTTAGACAATGCTACAAAATCACTATTTCTGCGCATTCAAAATAATTATACATTTATATATTTCTTACGTATGTATTTTTCAAATTTAATGGCAAGCTAAAGATAAAGAAGATACATCACAGTTCGTAATGTGTCCCACATCATAGTAAACTCGTAATGTGTCCCACATCATAGTATTAAATGCAGTATAAAGTATGCAAGTATTTATAAACTACCTGTTATATAAATTATATACGTGCATTGCAACAGAATTTTATTGTTACGTTTAATGCAACACAACAGAATACAAAATAAAATTTGATGCATATTAAGGCATGATGAAAAAGTTATTTCTATGTAAGTATACTCATATCCATATTCCTTGAAGGGTTTATTCAAAATTACAAAAAGGCATACAAAATTTATAACTTCTATGATCATAATACACTAGTAAGTAAAATGAAAAACGATATAACAATAGAATAATTTACGTTTGTAAAATCTTAATTATTTTACAAGACTGCATTTGTTACATAGACTAGTTTTAGGAAATGGCGGATGTTACTTAAATGCTAAATACGTTGTTAACGCGATAGAATTCAATAGTTAATAATTTATAACAATCTGGTTGAAAGTGGTGCATATCACAATATGACATGCAATATGGACTTGTACAATACATTTTTCTGTTACAAAACGAAGTAAAAAACCTTCCATAAATTTTTGTAGCAAAAAACTGGTAATTGAATACTATATATATAATGTATACATATATGCATCACAAAACGAACCACTATTTTTCATAACAAGTATTTGCACTGCGAACATTTGGCAAGGTAACTTATACATATAATGAACAAGTAAATACTGGTCCTGAGCAGTATTTGTAAATGAATTTCCAAAATTTATATACAATACGGTATCAAATACATTCAATGCACCAATGGAATATGTATATATCTATATACGTATAAAATTATTTCAACATTCGGTTGACATTATACAAAATTATGCAAACAAAACAACCTGAATATCCGATAGTTTCTTAAAGAACAAAAATCATTCTTTTCTGCAAAATGTTATCTGAATATTCATAAGAATTGTACAATAACCCTTGTATAATGTATAAAATTTACAAACCTATCCATACTCAGAGCTGACTGTCAGACTAAAACCACCATTTTGCACATAAGTAGCATGATACCAGATTCGCGTATCCAAAAGTATGATATCTCCAACATCAACGGAAAAATTAAAACCTGTACAGACAGTGTCACATTCCGGAGTTGGAGCAACGCTCCATATTTTAGCACCCAGAATTTGGCCTTGCCACATAAGTCGAGAGATGTAATCCAGCTGAGCAAGAAGAAAACGCGATTACAAAGAAATATCTTGAATGAGTTATATTGCGCTTATCCTTTTGTGGTCCTACTTCAAATACAGCTTAATGTCGTTTTCTCCCCTGAATAATTTATAATGACAATGTAAGCGAAGTAAATAAATCATGACCTGCTTTTCTATTTCTACCTAGAGCAGACCTTTAAAAAATTTCTTCAAATGTATTTTTTAATATAATTTAAATATAAACTGCTATATGGGAGCACTGACACAAAATAGATTAAATAGCTTGGACCGCAAAGGGTTAAGCCTCATGTAGTTAATACCATACATACGTGCATAATTGCACCTTGCTCGTATCCCAAAAAAACATAATTGGTATAAGGAATTTCTGCATCGTCGGGTAAAAAATGTGGTATACTATAGTACTTCCTCATCTCATGCAAAATCTGAAGATGACAGTTCTTCCAGCCAACGTACCAAGGATCCTCGCCTTTCTCATGATCCGCCCTTCGCTCACTCATAGCAAAAACTTCACGTAAATTATTGAAGTTACTTTTGAAGTGCAAAAATTGACATTCCTCCTCCACTGACTCATAGGCACCCTCTGTTTGTTCATACAAATCCCGAAAGAACCGCCAGCTAAATACCTCCTTCGCAGGCCAATGACTCGCAGCGTTCTTTATTATCATAGGTCTTGAGGAATAGGCATAAGGCTTGAATTCCTCTTTGGTTAAATTTGGCAAAATTAACGCCGCATGTACATCTCTACAATAATCGCAATTCGATATTGGCCTGGTAAACTCCCACACAAGGTAATTGCTTGGCACCAAGCATCGTGTTTCGCGAAAACTTTTGACTACGTCAACGTCAAAGTATTTGAACAGTATTCCACAGAATGCAGGTATAAGAAATGCGATTAATGCTTTCTTGGTATATAAATAATGTAAAACAGAGCTATGCTTATTATTTTCATAATTTTTTATACTGATAGACTTAAGATCTATCATCGAAGCACCATGGTCAAGAAACTTTTCGGTTAATGTGAGGAAAGTTTCCTCTATAATTTTCAAGTGTTCCGTATTTTCAGCCATCACCGATTCTTAATGTCATGTACCTTTCGATTACTATCGATCTGACAGAATTCTGCGAGAAGACTCAATATAATGATTGCCATTCGTATCCTAAATATTACTTCAATTTGATAACATTACTCCATCATATTAATTTCATAATCCAAGTGTATCCTCGAATAGAATTTTGTATAAAGACCATTATCATTTACTATAGCATTACATATTCGAATGTGCAAGTAAACAAGTAACATTTCCAATGGCATTATGTCTTTTTCTGTACATGTTATCAAAAAATTTCTCTGACACTTGTACGAGAGATTTCTTTTGACTTCTCCAGTAACTTTATTCGACTCTTTGCTTCCCTTCTTAAAATATTCTTCTTGGTTATTCTATAGTAAGTAATATGCACTGTGAGTAATTTTGAAATTGTTTATTGCGGACAGATCGTATGTATATATACATTTCCAATCGTAAAAACACTCACTGAACATACGTTTTTTCGTTGTTTAGAGACGCAAATCCGTTTACCCGAATATCTGATTAAAAGTACAAGTATGACTCGTCGACGGTTAAAAAAACACGTGATACAACTTGTAGGACGTGATTACGGAGTACCTCCGCAAATGGAATTCACTGTTACTTTTGTAGACACATTTTCTCTGACCTTGAGCTACTTCGTCTCTTCGAAAGTTTCGAGAAGCTAATGATCACTGTACGGAGACCTTCATCTCCTGACTGGCAGAGGAAACCATGCCTCCTGCCAATGTGTGACACATCTGTTCCTCGAACGGAAGGCATTCGGTACGTCTCCTTGGAGTTAAGTAATTCAACACTCTTTAATAAGACATTTCCTGCATTCTTCGACGCAGGAACGTCAAACGTCCCTCTGTACGCATCAGGGTAAAACTTCGGGCAGGGACGTATGAAGAGAGTTACGTACGGGCGACGTTCGGGGTTCCATTACGGTAATAGATTTAACGCGTCGACCGAATAATTTCTCGCCTGAAAACTCGATAGTCATTCTTGACGAAGTTGAAAATTAATTGTAATGATATACGTAACGAACAGTATGGTAATTTTATAATCGAATTAAAAAAGTAGCATTCATTGTTTCTCATTGTCCTCCTAATCTATATTAACTTCCTTTTGTTCAACATTAAGTTATTTTTAACTGATATAACGATTGCTAAATCCGAGTTCAAGAGATTTGATTTAACAACCGTCAGAATGCTACGATATAGGTGTGATTCTTAAGCATTTAGTAAGATGACACAATGGTAAATCTTCAAAATCGTTTATTTTATCAAATCACACAACATAATGTACAAGTCTTGCGGAAGTAGACTTTTTAAATAGTTTTCCGATGTGCAAGTAAGTAAACCCTTTAGGGGCTATAACAAATTTTTGATTCGTCGATTGTATAATTTTCCTTCCTCGGTTATACAAGTTAATTTATAGTATGAAATCTAGCTTACAGCGGTATAATACTTAAGTGCAGCTACGCGATACTTTTTTTTCTACGCCAATGCCATGGCATTAATACTCTGCAAATTTGAAGATCGGTACGGACTTGTTTGCGACGGTACTTGTACCTAGGCCAATAGTGAAATAAGTGAAGATTTGTTACAATGTGATTTGGCGTCAAATTCGTTGTGTAAATTCGTACGACCGCACTAATGCACATACGCATACATTTGTTTTCGTGTACAATTTTATTTTTTCCATTCTGTTCATTCGCTTTCTATACAAAGCATCGCCAGCAAATTTAAAAAATTTTTTTTTTTGTTAAAGAGCAGCGTGCTCTTCTGCGACTTTGATGACAAGTGCGTAGCATTGCGCTTGATTTTTTATTAAAATGGTTGTAAAAAGAACTGAATGAAAAGCAGTCTTCAAATTCTGATATATACCAAGGCAATTGTCTTACGCTCGTCAAACTCAAATTGGATCTACTCCCTACCATCTTTAAGATAAATACAGCAAGAATGCTTGATCTACAGAAGAATATCATGAATTTAATTTTAGTACTCGATCTTGGGATAATTTATGAAAGAATAGCCAGATAAAATATTTGACGACAAACTTCAAAAGACCGTTACTAAATGCAACATCTTAGCTTTCCTCCTTGCCTTCCTTCTATAAATGTAATTTTAAAAAAGTCTCAGTTTGACTTTGAATGTCTGGAGGGTTCCTATGAAGATCAAATCGGTTTGTAATAAAACATTCTATTTGCTAGATGTAAGTCATAACCCTTTTCACCCAAAGAGGCGTACAAATGTGAGGGATGCTCTTTCCTCGATGGTATCCTTCGGTAAAACTTATGTACGATGATCATTCATAATTAAGAAGTTATCACGATACATCGTTAATTGCAAAGGACCCGTTAATTATACATATCAGGTATAGCTTTATAAATCCTTAATCCTGCTGTACCAATTTAATTCTGAAGTTCTGAAGACATGAAATTTAAAATAAAAACTCAAAAATTTTAATGACATATTATCTTAGTAATTTTTCTGAACGTGTGATATAACAAATATCTAAAAAATATTCATAACAGAATATACAATCTTTATTAGGACTCCTCAGCTATAATCCAATGCAAAATAAGTTATTACTTACTGTTAAAAATGTGTGACTAGCACAGTCGTGTTTGTGTCAATGCTTACACCCGATTACGCTTTGTTTCCAATGAGACGAAATTTCCATCGACAGTCGATCAGAAATAGCACCACTTCCCCAGAATTGCATCCTTTATAGCTGATATGTATTGCGCAGGAACCCAATATATCCAATATCTAGATGCTTCTGTTGTACCTAGCTGTATTCCCTATGGATTAAACATACATGTTAAATGGATAAGATAAGTGCAAATTTCAAACAACTCAAATGACCTTCAAATGACAATTCTATTCATTTGACCAGTATTTTTGGTAATGACTTGTAAATATAATGTAAAGTAAGTAATTAGTATACAATATTTCGATTAATACAGATAATTAAATATCAAAATCAAAACAGATTTTGTTCATATAATGTTTTTTCCTGATCAATACATGTTACGCATTCATATTTTATTAATAATGCTTATTATATATTGAAATACTTATCAAAAAGGTTTAATAACACTGATCCAATGAATACCAACTACTGTATAGGATAAAGACTTCTTTGTTATTTACTTCTTTGACCATCATTAACAATATAATATTAATATTAACGAGATACACACCATAATGTGGTACTCAGGATGATCATGTATGGGTTCACTGAGAACACCTTTTATAGAGTTCATAGATATTTTGTCTGTCCTTTCTTTTGTGCCGATCCACAACTGATCTTGCTCTAATTTGAACGTTAATCTCACTTTACCGCCAGATTTATTTAACATACCGGCTAATGGAAATTCGGGTAAAGGTTCCTGCACAACAAACAAATATTAATACTACCTTGAAGAATGTAGAATTAAAATTGACTGTAGAAATTGGAGACAAGTATTATTTCCATATCACGCTGTATTACCTGGCTATCTAATATCCCTGGCATGACATCTTCTGGTATACCTCTGTCTAATATTTTTCTGTGTATTTTTTGCTGCGATAATGGCTCCTTACTCGTTGCCGACGCAGATTCATCGGTAAGATCTTGCTTTGTTGGTTTTGACAGAGCTAATACGTCGTGTAATTTTGATCCTACTATCATAACTTTGGCACCTTGACAATCATAATTCATTAACGATCAATTATTATAATCTATGCAACGTTAGGAAACAAAGTAGATGCTTTACCTTTCGTAACTCCCAAATTCCTGAGTGTCTGGTCGTCTTTGGCTAATCCTTTAATCATAACTTTCTGCATTACCTGTGGTACGGATATTATGTTTTGGAGATGTGCTTTCAATTCTCCAACCGTTCCATCAAGTGCAAAGTTCACGTTGATCTTTTGCTTATTGTAAATCACTTTAAAGTCTATGCTCTCTCGTGGTGGATCTTGCGAGGTAGTTGCGGCGGTATCATCAGGAAGCACGTTGACACACTCCTTTTCCACCGCCGACTCCTTTGTTTCTTCCCGAGAGCTATCGTTGGAATTTAAATTCGGTATTACCTCAGGGCACGGGGATGAATTACAGCAGTTGTCGTTACTGTCACCCTTGGCGGTACCTGGAAAATCGAATGATTCAGTTCAATCGTAATATGCATACTTGGCAATAACACATTCAGATATTTTCGAAACATCCTCTTGGCTATTAACTTGTTCGATTCATCGTAGAAAACGGTTTAAATTAAGAACAATGAGGAATACGGACGCAGGCCTGCTATCGAACAAGAGATATTCGTTAAGGTTATGTGATGAATGAAAAGGTTTAAAACAAAAAAAAGGCGATTAAACGAGTAATCCCGTAAAAATGAATTGATACGGAATGGCTGCATGTTTCGGCGAAACTTATGATGAAGAAGTCACAATTGGAAGAATTGCTCTTGTTCCAAAAATGAATCCGTCACAGAGTATCGTTATTAATTACATTCCCTAGATATAAAGAGGTTTAAAAAATATTTAATCGCTGCAGATTGAACTAACGATAAACGACAGTCACAATTAACGGTAAAGCACGACGTTCGAGCGAAAAATTCTTAGCGGAAAGAGTGAAAAATAGACAGGAGCCAGCACGTACCAACGTACTCCATGATGAACTGAGTTTCGTTGACCAATCAAAATTATTGCAGGACACAGTGCTACTCCTGCCATTCGTATATCCGAAGATCCTTGCGATGACTCTCGAATTTTTGAAATAGGTTCCAGAAATAAAATCGAATCTTACATATTGTAAAGATAAAGTGCATATTTTACGCATAAAATTCGAATTTCTCTTTGATGACAAAATTTAAAATGGCACTTTTGTCGACGAAAAATGCGAAAAATATCAGTACTCAACACATTCAATTGAGAAATATGTGTAGTATCGCAATAACTGTACTTTCACAAATCTATGATAGAATATTATTTACATTTAGATATTTGTGTTTTATTATCATTTTGAGAGATATGATAATATATACGTATGCCTGTACTCTTACGGATGATAAATAGTGCAGCATTGGAATATGTCCGATGCATTACGAAATCATGATCGTGCATTTTGTAGAATGTATCAGCAAGTGAAGGTAAACTGAATGGTCGTGTGCAACACCATACGCATAATCTTCTTAGATCTATTGAAACGTAAAATCTAGTTTGACGGTATGCTATAATATAAAATTAAGATTTTACAAAAGGATATGCATCAAGTTCCACGCATATTTAAATTTGGCGCGTATTTACTGATAACGGACAATTGGTCAGTCACGGTAGACGTATTGGCAATGTATCATCATTTCTTTCTTGCGATAAGAAATCCTATGTTGTCCTATATTTATAGTATTTGAGCGTAGATACGGTTTACTCCGTATATATTTTAATTTGGAGAATTCATTAATTTATTACAATCATTCACCGACAACAAAAGCTGAACCGTCATATTGAGAGTATCAGAAGTGTGTTATTAATATTTTTCTACTATAAGCATAACGGTGAGTAATCTCATATACATTCAGACGGAGATACATTTAAGTATGCGTACCCTTCAATTTAGCGCGTATTTATCATTAATGTTCAACCAATGATCTTATCGAGGATATCGAGAATGTATTACTCGACGAAATATTACTTGACTGTCATAAGTATAGTGACAAGTAATTGCATGCACGTTGCGAGGGTGCGTAGATATAAGTCGGCGCAGATTCGAATTCGGCGCGCGTTCACTGATAACGAACAATTGGTCCCGTCCGTAGTTGAATGGCATGGCACGAGAGTGTGCCCCGGTTGTTGGCCGTCGAGCGCCGCAGATTTCGCGCGGGGCGGGTGTTGTCATTGTATTTTCACGTGACAAAAGTGAGTTTCTGTGGGAAATTCTGTACGGTATCGCGTGAAAATGCCGCCGAAGAAGCGGGAGAAAGAACTGGACGGACAGAAGGGCCCACGAATGGATCAAATACAGGCGGACCACGAGTTATTCTTGCAGGCCTTCGAAAGTGAGTCTCTGCCTTATCTTCCTTCTCCTCGATACCGCATCGTAACACCCGACCGATTCCCCGCTGGGAGTCCGGCCTGGATACAACGGCCTCTCGTAGCATTGTCTTTGCGGCCTTTTACTGTCACATTTTTCCAACGCTCGCACATAACCCCACTCACTCCGGGGGGGTAGACCGAACGCCGAGGCGCGCGTCGGTTTACTTCGCTCCCTCCTTTCCACCAATTCGTACACGGGCACCTGTCATGCTTTTATTGCTCTTTTCCGAAAATACCCAATCCAATCTCCTACTCGCCTCGTAGGCTGACGATGTGTTGGCATGGATATACCGTCGGAAGGTTGATAGGAAAAAAAAAAAAGGAACGCCGTTTGGGAGAAAACAGTGATTGCGGAACATAACCTGAAATTGATTCGTTGTTCCTATTACTGCCCGAAATAGCTGATATTATAGAAACGGATGTTTATTTACTTATTTTTTTTTATGAGTACGAGAAAACAGGTATTTTATTGTTACGTTGTACTGTTAGAAAATCGTTGCTTGTATGACCACATCTTTATGATATATCACGAGCATTTGTCTTTGATTTTTCTTTTATCAAGTGGATTTTTTTGCGAAGATATTTCGACAGCAGCCTTTCTAATTCATTTGAACAGTTTCATTTATGGAGCGTTGTTTCTTGATTAAAATTGATATCGGTATAACATGGGATCAGAGCGGTTTAACCTGCTAAAGTCGTAACAAAATATGCGGACGCAGGCATCTCGTATTAAACCCGAGATTAACCGAATCATCATTTCCCATTCTGAATCACAGAAGGATCATACGTTTTCTAGTGAATGTAGTTTTTGAACATCGCCAAAGTACATTTCACTTTTGTGTTGCGAATCAACGTCTCTGCCACCTATGGGAGCTGAAATAAACTATCGTTTTCTCCTTTTTTTTTCACATTTTTTTTATTGTATATTTTACCATTGTTTAACAATATCGTTTAAAAGCATTAATAAAAACCCATTTAAATACAGTCAAGACAACGACTGTTATTAATGGATAAAAAAATTTTTGAATTTTCTGATTACCTAATCTTACATTAAAGCATATGCCTTTTACCCCGAAAAGACGGACAATATTTTACATCGGTTCTAACGAAATAATGTCACGTATATGTATTGCATTCGCACCTCAATTTGAATACACGTTACATTTTCATTATTACAGAGCCAACGCAGATTTATCGGTTCCTACGCACAAGAAACCAAATATCGGTAAATATTTATACATTATTGATTGGCATTGCCGTGTAATCATAGAGTATCAAAATTTAATCTATTCACAATGTATTACTACACTTATTAGACATTTAGAATGTGTTGTACTAATGGCTATAAATCAAAAGTATTGCAAGCACTTATTCTATTAGTTCCAAATGAGATTATGATAAATGTTTTGTCTACTTTTTACCTAAACGATACATGTTTCTCTTTTAGCCAATATTTCTATACAGAAACCTAACTTATATGAGGCAGCGTATGTCTAGAAGTCATAAATCAAGACGTGGGTTTAAGATTGATACGATTTTGGAGAAATTAGTATCTAAGAATAATCAAGAAGAAAATCTTGGCTTCCGTGGATACATGACTCTTACATTTTTAGGATTTTATGATAAAAAGGGTAAGTAAATATTTAAAATGACAAACTGTTACTTTTTGCACAACTATGCTAACGATATTTGATTTGTGATTGCAGTTGAAGTATCTCAGGATCCAGTAAAAGTAGAAACTTTGTTATTGAAAATATGTCACAAGAAACGAAAAGACGTAAGCTCACCGATTATGCAGGTAAATTAATATTACCATATATTCATATTAAAGAATCGTAGAGCTACGGTGGTGTAGTGGATAGAGGCTCAGACTGCCACGCGGCAGACTCGGGTTCGAATCCCGCCCATCACCTCTGGTTTTTCTATGTGATATGTATACCGTAGCTCTGGTGGTTCGGAATCCACCTTAAACAGTAGGTCCTAGGCCATATGACCTTAGCAGTCG